>CAUYLG010022516.1:0-11369 GCA_963573385.1 Cacajao melanocephalus | reverse complement strand
GGAGTCTCCCTCTGTCACCCAGGCTGTGGTGCAGTGGCGCGATCTCTGCTCACTGCTACCTCAGCCTCCCAGTTCAGGTGATTCTCCTGCCTCAGCCTCAGGAGTAACTGGATTTACAGATGCCCAGCTAATTGTGTGTGTGTGTGTGTGTGTGTGTGTGTGTGTGTGTGTGTGTGTGTGTGTAGGCAGGGTCTCACTGTGTTGTCCAGGCTAGAGATCTGTGTGTGTGTGTGTGTGTGTGTGTGTGTGTATGTATGTATGTAGACGGGATCTCACTATGTTGCCCAGGCTAGGCTCAAACTCTTGGCCTCAAGTGTTCCTTCTGCCTCAGCCTCCCAGATATTGGAATTACAAGCATGAGTTATTGCACCCAGCCATTCTCCAGTCTTCATGTGCTTGTGGGATAAGACCAGCCTAACACTCAATGACCAGTTGCACCCATCCGCTGTGAGACATGTGAGAACTGTCTTAACTTCCTTAAATCCTGGCCTACAACATTGGGAAAAGTCTCAGCTTGCAAAGAATACACAATTCTTTGGAAATTGTTATCCTCAAAGCATTTCCTAAAGCCATTGGCTGGAATAAAATTTAAGCTCATATCCTACAGCCAAATAAACCAGTTCATAACCATTGTAACAGACTCCAGGGTGGTATTCAGAGAAAATTCTGACTTTCTTATGGATGTTGACTCTATTAGAATTGGTCTTAATTTTGTCAGTGGTCTCTCCAAAGAACTTTCTTTGTTAAAAGAGCTAACATAGAATGGGAAACTATACAAACCTCTGACCTTGTTAATTTGGTAAATTAATTGTCTCACTCCAAAAATATCAGCTAAGGGCAGGCACGGTGGGTAATGGCTGTAATCTCAGCACTTTGGGAGCCTGAGGTGGAAGGATCAATTGCTTCAGCCTGGGAATTTGATACCAGCTTGGGCAACATAATGAGATCCCATCTCTTACAAAAAAAAATTAGCTGAGTATGGTGGTGTGCCACCCATGGTCCTGGCTACTTGGGAGACTGAGGTGGGAGGATCACTTGAGCCCAAGAGGTCAATGCTGCAATGAGTAGTGAATGTACCTCCAGTTAAAACAGGCAAATTCATCCACAGAAAACAATTAGGGCTCTACGTGGCACAAATGTAGTACACAAAAGCTACCTCCTGGAATCTGTCATTGTAAACAGACATGCCCCTGGAAGAAAAACTGCCATAAACTTAAACTATCTAAATGGTTGTCTTCATGTATCTCTTTGGCTTCTTTTTTACAATTAGGGGCTCTGAGGACATATAGGGTTTTTCCCCCAGTCCTTTCTTTTAATCACCTAAGAGAAAACTTTCTTCAAGTTGGCAGTGAAGTTCTGACTATTGTAGACACAGGAGCAAGCATATTGGTCCTCAGCCCCACCAGTGTCAACCAGCCACTGTGTTGGAATAATAGAAAGATTCATATAGTGGGAGTTTCTAATAAACCATTGACAGCCTTTCTGTCCCATCTTATTACTTTTTGCCTTGGTTTTTTACAGGGTACTCATCTCTTTTTACTAGTAAAATCTGCTCTAGCTCATTTATTGGGACAAGACTTAAAAAATAAAATCATGGTGACATCTCCTTCTCCTAAAAGGAAGACATAATTTTAGAGTTTCATAAACTGAATAGTTCGCTGGACTCTGCCAATGATGGCCTGCTTTTCTATTACGCTGTCCCACACGCCGAAGACATCTCTGCTGGCTCCCAGAATTCCCTGTTGAAACATATACATGTCTTTTTTATGGGCCACATCATCATCAGATAATAGTAGAATACACCTCTAATTGAAATCCAGATTGATCCAGCCAAGCCTTTGCCTAATATTAAACAATATCCCTTGAGCCAATCTGCCTTACAAGTTGGAAAACCTATCATTAAGGAATACAAAGCTCAGGGTTTAATAATTCCTTGTACCAGCCCCTGTAATACTTCTGTTTTCCCAATTGAAACAAAAAAAATTAGTGGTTAAGGGTAGAAATTCATTCAGAACACCTTACTTGCATATCAACTGATAGTAAATTTTTCACTGTAATTTACTTTTTTTTTTTTTTTTTTTGAGACAGAGTCTTGCTCTGTCACCCAGGCTGGAGTATAGTGGTGGGAACATGACTCACTGCAGCCTCCGCCTCTTGGGTTCAAGTGATTCTCCTGCCTCAGCCTTCTGAGTAGCTGGGATTACAGGCATTTGCCACCACGCCCGGCTTTAGTAGAGATGGTGTTTCACCACGTTAACCAAGCTGGTCTCGAATTCCTGACCTCACGTGATCTGCCCACCTCCGCCTCCCAACGTGCTGGGATTACAGGCATGAGCCACTGTGCCTGGCCCACTGTAATTGACTTCTGTAGTGCCTTCTTCAATATCCTTGTTGATCAAACCAGTGAGCAACCATTTGCCTTCACCTGAAGGACAACAATTCACTTAGACTTATGCCTCAGGAGTGTACTGAAAGTCCTTTCTATTTCTCTGAAGTTCTTAAGCCTGATTTAGGAGGTGTAAGTTTTCTCCAGGACTTGTTCTTACTGTGATATGTAGCTGATCTACTTCATTGCCCTTCCCAGTAGCTAGCTTGTAAGGAAGTTGGTGTTGATTTATTAAAACCTCTAGCTGCGAAATGTCATAAGATTTCTAAAGAAAAGTTAAAACTAGGTAAGACACAAGTTAGATATTTGGGCCATCTGATTTCTGAGACAAGACTACATTTAGACCCTGAATGGTTGCAGGATATCCTGCAGTTCCCTAAACCCAAAATGAAATGGCAGCTTTAAGGATTTCTCAGACTCATCAGCTAGTACCGGACACCAAACTTTTCTTTGCTTAACTTCTACATTCCCTACTTAAGGCTTAAGTGAGCCTCTTACCTCAGCCTCCCAAGTTCCTGGGACCACTGTGCCCAGCTAATTTTCTTGTATTTTTTGTGGAGATAGGGTTTTGGCAGTGTCCCAGGCTGGTCTTGAACTCCTGGGCTCAAGTCTTCCACCCGCCCTGGCCTCCCGAAGTGTTGGGATTACAGGCTTGAGCCACCATGCCCAGCCAACTGTCTTTCTTTTTGTTTGTGAAAAGAAAGAAAATGCCTTGCATATCCCAACTCAGAAAATCAAGATCAACATTGCCCCATTGGATATTGCAGCCAGCAACTAGACCCAGTAGCTCAAAAATTATCCCCCATTTGAGAACTATCCCAGCCACTGTCCTACTAGTAAAATCCACCAAAGAAATTATCATGGTACCTCCCTTAACCACCTTTGTTCATCATAGTATCAAAGCTCTTCTGAATTTACATCGTACCCAACACCTCTCTGCCAGTCATCTTACCTCTTACGAACTTCTTTTGCTACCTCTTCCTCCTCACAGTACTCTTCTTCAACAATCTTGCTTCTGTGACGCTTCTACCCCTTCCTTCTGATGAGACACCCCTCTACCCTAATGACCGTGTTTGTATATCTGATACATATACACAGATAGCAGGTATGCCTTTGGGGTTGCTCATGATTGTAAAATGTTACAGAAATAGGATTTGGCTGGGTGTAGTGGCTTACACCTGTAATCCTAGCACTTTGGGAGGCCAAGGTGGGCAGGTAATGTGAGGTCAAGAGTTCGAGACCAGCCTACCCAACATGGTGAAACCTCATCTATACGAAAAATACAAACATTAGCTGGGCATGGTGGCATGGGCTTGTAGTCCTAGCTACGTGGGAGGCTCAGGCGGGAGAATCACTTGAGCCTGGGGGGTGAAGGTTGCAGGTTGCTTAGATCATGCCACTGCGCTCCAGCCAGGGCAACAGTGTGAGACTCTTTCTCAAAAAGAAACAAAATCAACAAATAGGTCTCCTTATTTCCACTGGAGGAGTTGATCCTCTGTACGAGACTTACTGGATGTCTTCCAGCCACCAGCTGTGTTGACTATTAACAAAATTCCTGGACATTCAGAGTTAGACTCTTAGACTTCTTTTTCTTTTTGGGAGACAGAGTCTCTCTCACTCTGTTGCTCACAAAATTCCTGGACATTCAAAGTTAGACTCTTAGACTTCTTTTTCTTTTTGGGAGGCAGAGTCTCTCACTCTGTTGCTCAGGCTAGAGTGCAGTGGTGTGATCTTGGCTCACTACAGCCTCTACCTCCTAGGTTCAAGTGATTTTTCTGCCTCTGTCTTCTGAGTAGCTGGGATTATAGGTGTGTGCCACTACGCCTGGCTAATTTTGTATTTTTCATAGAGATGGGGTTTTGCCGTCTTGGCTAGGCTGGTCTTGGAACTTCTGATCTCAAATGATCCACCCACCTAGGCCTCCCAAAGTGCTGGTATTACAGGCATGAGCCATCTTGCCTGGCCATGGTTAAACTCTTGAGGCTACAGGAAACCACCTTGTTGATAGTGCTTTAAGAAATGCTGCTATTAAAACTTCAGTCAGACAGATATCTGTCTTCATCCCACTGAAAAGAGGTTTCAGAAGATAAGAGAAATTAGCAAAGGTATGCAAAATTTGGCTCCAGAAGCTGAAAAATAAAATCAGAAAAATCTTGGCTGTTGGTTTGATGACAAAAGAAGACTGTGATATGGACCTGATAATAAACCTTTCTCCCAAATTCAACAAAATATCCACGGTTAACTATAGTACCTGATTTGACTCCTTTGTTAACCGACAAATTGATTTTTTAAAATATAAAACTGTATTGGGAAGCAACATAAAAAAAAACTGCCAAAATTGCTTGTTTGGCTTATGCCATCTATCCTGAGTTTAATCCAGGAAAAGCTATATGTACACATTCTTCCTGGACATTGTAATTTACCTAGTAAGCTTTTCTAGGTTTGGCAGATGAATTTTATCCAATTACTTTCTTCCCATGGGTATGCGATGTGTATTGGTTATGATCTGTATGTTTTCTTATCGGGTAAAAGTTTTTCTTTTTAGACAAGCCATTGCTTCATCCATGACCAAAATTCTAGAGAAAATTATTCCCATTTGGGGTAACTCCCCTTGAACTGTAAAGTTGTGTAAAGTTGTATAAAGTTTTATAAAGAACAGCATAAAGAATCTACTTTTCTGGCCATGTAATAAAATAGGTACATTTAGTTTAGCAGATTTTTACAGCATTTTCATTGTGCTTATCACCCCCCATCTTATTCCTGGCACAACAAACAAATGGAACTGTAAAAACCCAGTTGGCAAAATTTATGGAAACCTAACACCTTTTTTGGCCTCAAGTTCTTCCTTTGATGTTAATAAATTTGAAAGCCATCCTTTGGGTCCCACAAACTTTCATGTTTAAAAACAGTCACAAGCTGTTTTGTACATTTTAGGATCCTCTGCTTTTTAGAGTTGATAAAAGGAAATATACTCCAATATCGTAAGAACATTGTCAAAACATTGTGTAAAATTTTATTCTTGGCTGGGCACAGTGGCTCACGCCTGTAATCCCAACTTTGGGATGCCGAGGCGGGCGGATCATGAGATCAAGAGATTGAGACCATCCTGGCCAACATGGTGAAACCCCGTCTCTGCTAAAAAAATACAAAAATTATCTGGGCATGGTGGCACGGACCTATAGTCCCAGCTTCTCCGAAGGCTGAGACAGGAGAATCGTTTGAACCTGGGTGTCAGAGATTGCAGTGAGCCGAGATCGCGCCACTGCACTCCAGCCTGGCGACAGAGTGAGACTTCGTCTCAAAAAAAAAAAAAAAAAAAAATTATGCTCTTGGTCAGGCATGGTGGCGCCTGCCTGTAATTTCAGCAGTTTTGGTGGCCTAAGCAGGCAGATCACTTGAGGTCAGGAGTTCGAGACTAACCTGGCCAAAATGCAAAACCCTGTTTCTACCAAAAGTACAAAAAGTAGCTGGGCACAGTGACATGCGCCTGTAATCCCAGCTAGTTGGGAGGATTGCTTGAGGCAGAGGTCTCAGTGGGTCGATTTTGTGCCACTGCACTGCAGCCTTGGCAACAGAGTAAGACTCTGTCTCAAAAATAAATAAATAAATAAATAAATAAAAGTAATTATACTCTTGTACTTTGGTAGAATGATCTTTGCTCAGTGCATTCCTGGTAGATCAAGATCTAAAACACCACAGTCTGTAACCTGTTGACTTTGTCTACTGGAGAAGACACTTACGTAAGAACTGCTGTCAGCCTCATTGAAAGGGTTCATATTGCTCACTCTTGCCGGTCTCTGCCACGCTCAAAGGCATTGATTCCTGGATCCACATTCCATTTTTTAAAAAACCCTCACTCCTGACTGAAACAGCACCTCAACAGGTGACTTAAAACTAAAGTTAACCTGGAATCAAAAGAGACTTCTGTAGTATACTGTCATCCCAAGATGCTTGGACTGGGCCAGTATAAATTAGTCTCTTCTGGCCAGGCACAGTGGCTCATCCTGTAATCCAAGCACTTTGAGAGGCTGAGGCGGGTGAATCACCTGAGGTAAGGAGTTCGAGACCATCCTGGCCACATGGTGAAACCCCGTCTCTACTAAAAATAAAAAAATTAGCTTGGCGTGGCAATGAACGCCAGTAGTCCCAGCTACTTGGGAAACCCTCATCTATCCATGATCCAAATGAACCTTTACCTTATAACAAATTTTTACTAATGTTCCCAGTGCAGCTATTCAAATTGTGTATATGATTTTTTGTTGACAAGGTCAAGTTTTTGGACCCACTTAGGCAGATTCCCTGCTTCACTGTAATATCTATTGTCTACACAAAACACCTAAAATTAAATTCAGATTATGTAAAGAAAAATATGATAATAGAATTCAAGAAAAAAGATGTAGCAGATTACAAAAACATTTATGACCCTGTTCCTTTAATTTTTTATGTCTTCCAACAATATAGTAGTTTAACAATAGAACCTTAAAAAAATACTCCTGATACCTCCCTACAAGTAACTATGAATACACACAGACTCTAGATGGAGTTACCTGTTGTGCTCTATCAGGATACAGTTTTATTTGTGGGGATTCAATAGTGAACCATATGCATGGACAATACCATGTCTCAGTCAATTAAAAAAACACACACCAGTGTGGTTTGAGATATTTCTGGATTTAATAGCAAAACCTGAACATTAGTTGTCACCTCTTTACTTACACTATCATATTAAAGGAGATACTTTACCAAGAAACATGAATCCCAAATGGATGGGTCTCAGTTGTTAGATCCTTTTTCCCTTGGATCAATTAGCCCCTTAGAAACAGTGGTCAAAAATTTATGACCAGTTGGGTCTATAGCTGACTCCACAGCTTAAGCTATTGCAGCTCAACAGACTTCACTAGATTATTCTGCTAAATTGAATTAGGATTGCTCTGAATTACTTAACTAGCTGAACAAGGAGGCATTTATGCATTTGCTGCCTCTACTTACTACACATGGATACGTTCTGCTGGAAAAGTAAAAACACAATTATAGAAGATTAAGAAAACAACAAGCAGGTTGTTTGGCAACTAGGCTTGGGAGATAATTCCTGGCACAGGCACCCTATGCCCTGAGTGTTTTTCCCCTACCTGGTGCCTCAACTCCAGTTTAGTAGGGTATGATAGTAACTCCAATTCACATCATCAATTTTCACATTTTTCCCTTTTCATCAAGCTCTTTCTCTGAAAGCATCAACCATCCTCAATTTAGGCTTTAATTGTCTCAGCGTGGAAATGGATATATACTGGTTGTCTCTGGTCCCACATCAGGGAGAAAATATGAGAGTCAATGTCAGTGAGCCACAAGTGAGTAACAAAAACGACAAAAGGAAAAACTTCCTTGTGGCAGGTTTGCCTGGAGTTCAGAATCATGGCAGGGTTGCCTGGAGTTTGGAATTGAGTTCCATCTTATTAGTGCCACAGACATTAGCAATCATCTCCAACCATTAGGCTAACATTACCTTGTTGGGAGAACTGGCTTTACAAAGTTAGGCAACAAGAACAGAGCTTAAAGATCATAATGTAAAGAATAGTAACATAATAAATCTAGTTTAAAAAGCAGCTCTAAACCATCAACTCAATTTTGAAAGTAACCAACTGAACAGATCAAAAAGTCCAGATGTATTTGGTGAACCTCCTGTAATCTTAAGGCCAGTTTTGCCTCGTAGCTGCTAAAACCACCTGCCCTACTCTGTAGCTGGTTTTACTTACTGCTGTCACGTACAAATCAGAGCTTGCTAACACTTGAGAAATCTCACTAGCACCAATGAGCTTTCTATTAAAACAATATACATAACATTTCTCTGTCCTAATGTAACCCCAGTCTTTTCTTTATTCTTCAGACATACTAAAGACCACCCTAGTCCTTGTGCTTGTTCCAAGTTGCAATCCAGTTTTACATATTCCCACGTGAAATATTTTGCTTAGAGATTTGTCTCTATATTTGATTTTGATACTCAGCATACTAATCCCCCCAACCCTTTGCAGTCATGGATCTTTTTACTGCTTTTTGTTTTTCCTTTTCCAGAATGTCATATAGTTGGAATCATACAATATATAATCTTTTCAAATTTGCTTCTTTCACTTAGTAATATGCATTTAAAGTTCTTTCATGTCTTTTTAAGGGTTATAGCTGATGTCTTTTAGCACAGGTTATCTGTCTGTTCCCCTATTGAAGGACATCTTGGTTGCTTCCAAGTTTTGGCAGTTGTGTGTAAAGTTGCTATAAACATGTGTGGACATATGTTTCAGCTCATTTGAAAAAGTTCTGAGAAGTGCAGTTGTTGGATTTTATGATAAGAATATGTGTAGTTTTGTAATAAACTGCCAGACTGTGAGGTGTTTTGTTCAAGGTCTTTGGCCCATCATTATTGGGTTCAATTTCTTACTGAGTTTTTTTTTTTTTTTTTTTTTGGGGGGGGTGTCGTCCTCTGTTGCCCAGGCTGGTATGCAGTGGCGTGATCTTGGTTCACTGCAATCTCTGCCTCTTGAGTTCAAGTGATTCTCCTGCCTCAGCGTCTTGAGTAGCTGGGATTAAAGGTTTGTGCCACCACACCTGGCTAATTTTTGTATTTTTAATAGAGATCGAGTTTTACCATGTTGGCTAGGCTGGTCTTGAACTCCTGACCTCAGGTGATCTGCCCGCCTCGGCCCCCCAGTGCTAGGATTACAGGTGTGAGCCTCTGTGCCTGGCTTCTTGGTGAGTTTTAAGAGTTCTTTATATATTTTGGATAATATTACTTTATCACTTATGTCATCTGAAGGTATTTTCTTCCAGTCTGTGGCTTGTCATTCTCTTTCTAGTATCTTTTTCAGTGCAGGAGTCTTAATTTTAATGAAGTTCAACTTTTTGGTTATTTCTTTCATTTATTGTACCTTTAAAAAGCCTTCTGTACACCCAGGGTTATTGTCTAAAAGTTTTATACTTCTACCTTTTACATTTGAATCTTTAATGTTATTTTTTTATGAAGAGTTTAAGGTCTGTGCCTAGATTAATGTTTTTTGCTTGTGGATGTCAAATTGTTCCAGCTTTTTTTCTTTTTTTTTTTTTTTTTTGAGACAGGGTCTCACCCTGTCACCCAGGCTGGAGTACAGTGGCATGACCTCAGCTCACTGCAACCTCCACCTCCCTGGTTCAGGTGATTCTCCCACCTCAATCTCCTGATGATTCTTTTACTTCAGCCTCCTAAGTAACTGGGACTGTAGGCATGTGCTACTACATCCAGCTAATTTTTGCATTTTTTTAGTAGAAACTGGGTTTTACCATGTTGACCAGACTGGTCTTGAACTCTGGACCTCAAGTGATCCATCTGTCTTGACCTCTCAAAATGCTGGAATTACAAGCATGAGGCAGCATGCCCGCCGGCCTGTTTGATTCCAGCACTGTTTTTTGAAAAGACTGTCTTTTCTCCATTGTATTGCCTTTGCTTGTTTGTCAAAGATCAGTTGACTGTATTTGTGTGGGTCTATTTCTGGACTCTCTTCTGTTCCATTGCTCTACTTGTTTATTCTTTTGCCAATACCACATCGTTTTGATTACTGTAGATATTTAATAAATCTTGAAGTTACTAGGTCAGTTTTCTGACTTTGTTCTGTTACACTAATTCAGTATCATATTGTCTACTTCAAATCTTTGGCCTCTTCTTATAAACGAGTCGCTTTGTCAGTATTCACAAAATAGTGAATTTTGCTAGGATTTTGCTAGGATTTTGGTTAGGATTATGTTGAATGTATAAATCAAGTTGAGAAGAACTGACATCTTGATAATACTGAGTTTTCCTATCCACAAGCATATATATTTCTCCTTTTACATAGTTCTTTAATTTCATCAGCGTTTTGTTCTTTTCCTCATATATATCTTGTACATATACATGTTTTGCTAGGTTTATACCTTAGCATTTTATGTTTTGGGGTGCTAATGTAAATGGTAAATGAGTTTTAAATGTCAAATTGTTCATTCCTGGTGTATAGGAAAGCAATTGACTTTTGTATATTAACTTTGCTGCGGTCACTTTTTAGTTCAATGAGTTATTTGGTCAGAACTTGTGGATTTTCTGCATAGGCAATTGTGCCTCCTGGGAACGGAGAGTTTGACTTTTTTCTTCTCATTTTATATACCTTTTATTTCCTGTTCATATCTTACTACATTAGCTAAGACTTCCATTACATTGTTGAAAAGGAGTGGTGAGGGCATCCTTACCTTGTTCCTCATCTTAGTAGGAAAGTTTCTAGCTTCTCACCAGTACGACATTATCTGTAGTTTTTAAAAAAATCATGTGGAAGGCTGGGGATGGTGACTCATGCCTGTAATCCTAGCATTTTGGAAGGCTGAGGCAGGCAGATCACCTGGGGACAGGAGTTTGAGACCAGTCTGGCCAACATGGGGAAACCCCATCTCTACTAAAAATACAAAAATTAGCTGGGTGTGTTGGTATGCACCTGTGTGGTCCCAGGTACTTGGGAGGCTGAGGACACTTGCTTGAACCCAGGACAATTGTTTGAACCCAGGAGGCAGAGGTTGCAGTAAGCCGAGATCACACCACTACACTCCAGCCTGGGAGACAACCAGACTCCATCTTAAAAAAAAACAAAAAACAAAAACAAACTTGTGTTGAAGTACACATACAATTTAGCATCTTATTAGTTTTAAATATACAGTTGGTAATATTGAAATACATTCCCATTGTTGTCTGATCAGTCTCCAGAACTCTTTTTTTTTTTTTTTAAGAAAGAAAAAGAGAGGAAAGAAAGTGAGAGTGAAAGAAAGAAAAAAAAAGAATGTAAGAGAGAGAGAAAGAGGGAGAGAGAACGGGATTCTAGTTCTATTGCCCAGGCTAGAATGCAGTCTAAAAATGGGTATTAAAAACCTCTTTTATGCCAATAATTGTGCTTAACAATGGAGACAGGAAGGAATAAGAGATGAAAATAACAAACAAGCAGCCAAC
>CAUYLG010022514.1:0-30926 GCA_963573385.1 Cacajao melanocephalus | reverse complement strand
GACCCGTGTGGCTCCTCCGCCGGGAATCTCCTAGTCTGTGGGCAACAAGAATTCGTCTGAAAGTGCGGCGTCCACTCGCTGTCTGCGCTTTCACTGGGAGCTACAACCCTGAGCTGTTGTTAATCGGCCATCTTGGATCTCTTTCTGTAAGTGGTATTAATAGTCATCAGTTGGATGATTGATGCTTGAACTCAGCAATGTCCTACAGTTATTGAGGTCAAATGTCAGGACATCACTAGACCATTAAAAAGACAGGAATCCAAAGTCCTGGTAAATGGGGTGTTTCTTATGATTCTATTAGGGTGATCTGCCTACTACTCCTTCTGAGGGCCCTGGAGAAACTCCATTCACCAAGACAATATAAAATGCATTGGTGGTGGAGCACAGTGGCTCACGGCTGTAATCCCAGCACTTTGGAAGGCCGAGGTGGGCAGATTATGATGCCAGAAGTTCAAGACCAGCCTGGCCAACACAATGAAACCAGGTATCTACTAAATACAAAAATTAGCCAGGCGTGGCAGCACAATAGTGAGGATGGACTACACGGCCATAGTCCCAGCTCCTCGGGAGGCTAAGGCAGGAGAATCACTTGAACCTGGAAGGCAGAGGTTGCAGTGAGCCGAGATCACGCCACTGCACTCCAGCCTGGGCGACAGAGCAAGACTCCATCTCTAAAATAAAATAAAATAAAATAAAATGCATTGCTGAAGGAGACCATCAACATCCTTGATAAGCTCTACAGCTCTGCAGGCAGAGATAATGTGGCAGAGGCTACAATTGTGCGGAATTAGTTTACCTGATCTAGTGAGAATAATGGATTCTGACTTGGTGGAGATCAAGTGGTAGCACTTAACCATCAGAGAAAAGCTGGGAATCAGCTGGGCACTGTGGCTCATGCCTGTAATCCCAACACTTTGGGAGGCCAAAGTAGGAGGATCACTTGAGGCCAGGAGCTTGAGACCAGCCTGGTCAACATGGCAAGACCCCATCTCTACTAAAAATACAAAAATTAGACGAGCCTAGTGGTGTGCACCTGTAGCCCAGGGGAGGATTGCTTGAGCCCAAGAGGCGGAGGCTGCAGTGAGCTGAGATCGTGTCACTGGCCACCAGCCTGGGGGACAGAGCCAGACCCTGTCTCAAAAAAAAAAAAAAAAAACAAACTGCTCCCCACCCTCTACAAAAAACAAAGACAGAGAGAGAGAGAAAAGCTGGGAACAACCACCTGGTCTGTGAATCTGTGAATGAGTCTGTGTGTTATATGGTGGTTGGTGTCAGTCAAGGGCAAGCTGCTTTGCACCATCTAAAATACTAATCATTGGTGATAACCTTTATATCTGAAATTATATAGCTTAGAACTCCCATTCCATTCGCATCTAACTGATCTTTACCATCTCTTTCTCTAGAGAGCATAAGAAGGGGCTTATATCCATTTTGGGGGAAAGACAACCCAAATCGTTGGAGTAAGAGATCCTAGATGCCATGTACCACTGACAACAGTTGCTGGTGCCTGCTTCGGTAGGATACGTGTGGCTGGGGGCACGCATTTGGATGTCACTTCACAGATGCTGCCAGCACAGCACAACCTCCCACCAATAGGCCTCGGAGAAGCCCTGGTTTTGTGCAACTTGGCAAAGTACAGAAGAAATAAAGAAAAAGAGAAAGAGAAAAAGAAAGAAAGAAGAAAGAAAAGAAAGAAAGAAAGAAGAGAGAAAGAGAGAAAGAAAGACATCCAGCCCCTCATAGTTCCTTTAATCTGTGAACCCCAGCCTGTTCTTGCCCTGTGTACCTCAATATATCTAATCTACTCCCATTCACACACTGCTTCTTAAATTTCTTTTTCTTTTCCTTTTTTTTTTTTTTTTTTGAGACAGCGTCTTACTTTGTCCCCCAGGCTCGAGTGCAGTGGTGTGATCATGGCACACAGCAGCCTCGACCTGCGAGTTACAAGCAATCCCTCTGCCTCAGCCTCCTGAGTAGCTGGGACTGCAGGCCCACACCACAACATCTGGCTAAATGTTTTAATTTTTTGTAGAGATGGGGTCTCACTATGTTGCCCAGGCTGCTAAACTCCTGGCCTTCCAAGTACTGGGTTTACAGATGTGAGCCACCATGCCCAGCTCTTAAATATTTTAACCATAGCCTCTTCAAATCTCCTCTACTCTGTCTCTACCTTCCCAGATACCAATCCTATGTCTCTGTTGTGCCCTGGACTCACATCTAAGATTTTCTGCATGCTTTTGCCTTTTCTGGTTATGCTTTTGGTGGTTTTTTTTTTTCCCTTAATGTAACTCATCCTCTCTGTCCAAGCTGATTCATGAGCTCCACTCCCAGTCCAATCTGCCCTACAGTCACCAGCACTTCCATCCCAGGAATAACAACATACCCACTGGACTCAGACCCAATTGGAAAGATTTATACTATTTGAGGCAGTGTAATACAGTCCAAAGAATGTCAGACTAACAGTCAAAAAACCTTCATTAAATCTTAAATCTGCTACTTGTTATCTATTTAAATTTGAGGAAGTTATTAAAAACCTCTTGGCTTCAGTCTCTTTATCTTTAAAATGAGGCTGAACACTGATGATATCTACCTCCTAGAATGCTTACAAAATTAACAAACATGAGAAACTTCTCAGCCTAATATTTGGCACATGCTATACGTTCAAAAATAAATGGTGATTGTCTAGGTTTTACTCTAATAAGCATCATGAAGTCATTTTCATTAGAACACAGGTCAGAAATTCATGTATTAATATTTTCATATTTTAAGTCATTGCACAAATGTTTTAAGGCTGCAGAACTAAAATTCTAATTTTGGAAGTTGCTGTTTTAATAATAATAACATAACTCCAAATGATGATTAAGTGAGATTCTAATTCTTTACAGCAAACCAAGTACATTCCATGACTCTCTGAAGGCCCTTTTGCACACTGGTGATAAATCAGCAATGCAGTGGAATTCATAAAATAAACAGAAGACACCTTCTTCCTTCTTGTCCCTATTACAGCTTCTTATAGCTTATTATAGCTTGGTATTTAACTCAAGCAAACAGATTGAAGAGATGTTCAATATTTCACAGAAGCAAGAACCTTTGATAGACTGCTGGAAATGTTTGCCCTCTAGGGAACAAAGTGGCGAGCGGATTGCAGTTTTATTTCCTAGGAAAAGCCCACTCTTGGCTGTCAACACCTCATCCAGTCTGAGTCACTCAGATTCTCCTTACCGAGAACTTCCACTTCGGAATGGATGTAGAAGTGAGCATGTTGAGAACTGGATCTTAACCAACGGCAATGTTTTTCAAGGAAGTTCTACAAATTCTCACTGCTAAGGTTCCAGTTTTCCAATTCTTGTCCTTCCAGAGGCCAAGTTTGAACCCAAGGGTTGCCCTTCTAACTCAGACCCATAGATTATCTCTGTTTGCTTGATCTAAAACAGATTGTTTTCGTTTCTTGGAACCAAGGTAATCTTTAACATATATACAAATATACTTTATAAAATAAAAAAATTTTTAATGTATTTATTTCTATATTTTAGAGTGAGTAAAACGGATCTTTTTATTAAATTTTTTAAATTTTATTTTTTAAAAATTGTATTTTTTCATTTTTTTAAATTTATCTATTTATTTATTTATTGAGACAAAAATTTGCTCTATCGCCCAGGCTGGAGTGCAGTGATGCAAACTCGGCTCACTGCAATCTCCACCTCCTGGGTTCAAGTGATTCTCTTGCCTCAGCCTCCAGAGTAGCTGGGATTGCAGGTGCCCGCCACCACACCTGGCTCATGTTTCTATTTTTAGTAGAGATGGGGTTTCACCATCTTGGCCAGGCTGGTCTCAAACTCCTGACCTCAAGTGATCCTTCTACTTTGGCTTTCCAAAGTGCTGGGATTACAGGTGTGAGCCACCATGTCTGGCCTTAACTTTTATCTTAGATTCAGGGTTACATGTGCAGGTTTGTACTTTGTTTCTTGTTACCTATGTAAACTTGTGTCCCAGGACTTGGGTGTACAGATTTTGTCACCCAGGTAATAAGCATAGTACCCCACAGGTAGCGTTTTGATCCTCACCCTCCTCCCACCCTTCACCCTCAAGTTAGCCTTGGTGTCTGTTGCTCCCTTCTTTGTGTCCATGGGCGCTCAATATTTACCTCCCACTTACAAGCAAGAACACGCAGTATTTGGTTTTCTCTTCCTGTGTTAGTTTGCTTAAGATAATGGCCTCCAGCTCCGTCCATGTTGCTGAAAATAACATGATCTCATTCTTCTCATGACTGCATAGTATTCCATGGTGTTTATGGATCACATTTTCTTCATCCAGTCTACCATTGATGGGCTTCTAGATTGATTCCGTGTCTTTGCTATTGTGAATAGTGCTGCAATGAACACATGCGTGCATGTGTCTTTATGGTAGACTGATTTATATTCCTTTGGTTACATACTCAATCGTGGCATTGCTGGGTCACATGGTAATTCCGTTTTAAGTTCCTTGAGGCGTTGCCACCCTGCTTTCCACAATGATTGAACTAGTTTACACTCCCACTGCAATGTGTAAACATTCCCTTTCCTCTGCAACCTCACCAGCATCTGTTATTTTTTAACTTTTTAATAGCAGCCATTCTGACTAGCGTGAGGTGATATTTCGTTGTGGTTTTGATTTGCCTTTCTCTAATGATCAGTGATATGTTGAGCATTTTTTCATATGCTTGTGGCCACATGTATGTCTTCCTTAGCCCTCCTAACTGGGGTGAGATGATACCTCACTGTGGTTTTGATTTGCATTTCGCTGATGATTAGCGATGTTTAGCATTTTTTCATATATTTGTTAGCCATTTGTACGTCTTCTTTTGAGGAATTTCTGTTCAGAAATTTTGCCCATCTTTTACTCAAGTTGTTTTTTTTTTTCTGTTGACATATTTGGAGTCCTTGTATATTCTGAATGTTAATCCCCTGTCAAATGAATAAGTAAATAGCAAATACGTTTTTCCCATTCTATAGGTTATCTTTTCACTGTTCACAAATGCTTTTTAGTTCAATATAATCCCATTTGTTGGATACTAAAAATAAAACTAAAAAGTCTGCTAAAAAGAAAGAACAAAATGAAAGATATAATCCCATTTAGGTTCTTTTTTTTTTCTTTGTGCTATGCTTTTGAGATATTATTCATAAAATTTTACCCAGACCAACGCCCTGAAGCCTTTTTCCTACGTTTTCATCTAGTCGTTTTACAGATTTAGGTCTTAGTTCTTTAATCCACCTTGCGTTGATTCTGGTATAACATGACAGGCAGGGTCATTTCATTCTTCTGGGCATGGATTTCCAGTTTTCTCAACACTGTCCCTTCACCAGTGAGTGTTCTTGGGACCTTTGTCACAAATCAGTTGACTGTAGATATGTGGATTGATTTCTGGGCTCTCTATTCTATTAAATCGGGCTGTTTGTTTGTTTTTTGGCCAGTACCATGATACCAATATCATGATGTTTTGGTTACTATAGTTTTGTAGTATATTTTGAAGTCTAGCAGTTCTTTTTGCTCAGGATTGCTTTGGCTGTTCAGGGTCATTGGTGGTTTCACATGACCATTAAGATTTTTTCTCTTCTGTGGAGGATGCCATTGGTATTTTGATAGGGATTGCATTAAATCTGTAGGTTGTTTGGGGTGGTCTCATTTTAACAACATCAATTCTATTTTATTTTTTATGTTGTTTTAGATCCGGGGGGTACATGTGCTTGTTTGTTGCATGAGTATGCTGCGTACTGATGGAGACTGGGATTCTAGTGTGCCCGTTTCCTGAATAGTGAACATGGTACTGGACAGGTTATTTTTCAACCTCTCCACGATCCTCCTCTGTTTCGGAGTTCCCAGTGTCTACTATTTCTGTCTTTATGACCATGTGTGCCCATTGTTTAGCCCTCATTTGCAAGTGAGAACACGTGGTATTTGGTTTTTTTGTTTCTGAGTTAGTTCACTTGGGGTAATGGCCTCTGGCTCCACCCATGTTGCTGCAAAGGACATGATTTCATTCTATTTTGGGGGTGCATAGTATTTCATTTTAGACATATATATATATATATGTATCTTTTATCCAAGCATTGTTAGACACATAGGTTGGTTCTATGACTTTGCTATGGTAAATAGTGCTGTGATCCATATTCCTGTACAGGCATATTTTTAATATAATAATTTCTTTTCCTTTGGGTAGATACCCAATAGTAGGATTGCTGGGTCAAATTATAGTTCTATTTTTAGTTATTTGAGAAATCTCTGTACAACTGTTCATAGAGGTTGAACTAACTTACTTTCTTATCGGCAATATATAAAAATTTTCTGTTCTCCACACCCATACCAACATGTGTTCTTTTTTGACTTTTTAATAATATCCATTCTGTGTTAGGTCATTCTTGCATTGCTATAAAGTACTACCAGAGATTGAGTAATTTATAAAGAAAAGAGTTCTGCAGGCTCCCAGTTCTGCAGGCTTTATAGGAAGCATGGTGTTGGCATTTGTTCTGCCACTGGGGAAGCTCAGGAAGCTTATAATCATAGCGGAAGGCAAAAGGGAAGCAGACACATCATATGGCCAGACCAGGAGCAAGAGAGAGGCACAGAGGTGCCACACACTCCCAGGTCCCATGAGAACTCACTCACTGTTACAAGGGCAGCACCAAGATGCTGAATCAATGGTGACAAACCATTCATGAAAAATCCAACCCTGTGATCTATTCATTTCCCACCAGGCCCCATCTTCAGTTCTGGGGATTACAATTCAGCATGAGATTTGGGCAGGGACAAATGTACAAACTACGTCACATTCTGGCATAGGACAATATCCCTTTGTGGTTTTAATTTGCATTTCTTTTTTAAGATTTCAACTTTTGTTTTAGATATAGGGGGTAAATATCCAGGTTTGTTACATGCATATATTCCACCCACATAGTGGATCTAGTACCCAATAGGTGTTTTTTTCAAACCACACCCCCTATTTTTCCTGCCCTGTCTAATAATCTGCAGCATCTATTGTTCCCATGTTTGTGTCCATGTGTGCCCAGCATTTAGCTCCTGCTTACAAATGAGAACATATGGTATTTGGTTTTCTGTTCATGTGTTAGTTTGCTTAAGATTATGGCCTCCAGCTTCATCTATGGTGCTCCAAAGGACATTACTTCATTCTTTTATATGGCTGCATAGTATTTCATGGTTGTGTATGTGCCACATTTTCTTTATCCAACCCACCATTGATGGGGCCCTAGATTGATTCCATGTCTTTGCTATTGTAAATAGCATGGCAATACATCAACTATTTGGCTTTGCATCTTAATCTTATTCAGAGAGACCTTGACTGCTTTTTGCTTCCACAAGGTATCGCACTGGCCCATTGCACTGATGACATTATGCTGTCCGATCTGATGAGCAGGAAGTAGCAAACACACTGGACTTACTGGTGAGACGTTTGTGTCCCAGAGAATGGGAAATAAACCCAGCTAAAATTCAGGGAGCTTCTACATCAGTAACATTTTTAGAGGTCCAGTGGTGTAAGGCCTGTCAAGATATTCCTTCTAAGGTGAGTATAAGTTGCTCCATTTGGCCCCTCCTACAACCAAGAAACAGGCACAATTGCCTAATGAGTCTATTTGGATTTTGGAGGCAACACATTCTTCATTTGGCTATGTTACTCCAGCCCATTCATCAAATGACCCGAAAGGTCATTTGCCGGAGAAGGCTCTGCAATAGGTCCAGGCTGCTGGAGGCCTCTAGGATTTTGGAGCAAGACTCTGCCATCTTCCACAGAAAACAACTCTCCTTTTGAGAGACAGCCCTTGGCCTGTTACTGGGCTTTGGTGGAAACTGAATGTTTGACTCTGGGTCATCAAGTCACCATGAGTCCTGAACTGCCGATCATGAACTGGGTGCTTTCTGACTTATCTAGCCATAAAGTGGGTCACGCACAGCAGCATTTCACATATACCAAATGGAGGTGGTATATGTGTGATCTGGCTCGAGCACATCCTGAAGGCACGAGTAAGTTACACGAGGAAGTGGCTCAAATGCCCATGGTCCTCACTCCTGCCACCCTGCTTCCTGTCCCCTAGCCTGCACCAATGGCCTCATGGGAAGTCCCCGATGATCGGTTGACAGAGGAAGAGAAGACTAGGGCCTGGTTCACAGATGGTTCTGCACGATATGCAGATACCACCTGAAAGTGGACAGCTACAGCACTACAGCCCCTTTCTAGCATGTCCCTGAAGGACAGCGGTGAAGGGAAATCTTGCCAGTGGGAAGAACTTCGAGCAGTGCAGCTGGCTGTGCACTTTACATGGAAGGACAAATAGCCAGATGTGCAATTACATACTGACTTGTGGACTGTAGCCAATGGTTTAGCTGGATGGTCACAGACTTAGAAGAAACATGATTGATAAATTGGTGACAGATAAATTTGGGGAAGAGGTCTGTGGATAAACTTCTCTGAGTGGTGAAGTGAAGATATTTGTATTCCATGTGAGTGCTCACCAGCAGGTGATCTCAGCAGAGGAGGAGATTAATAATCACGTGGATAGGATGACCCGTTCTGTGGACACCACTCAGTGTCTTTCCCCAGCCACCCCTGTCATTGCCCTATGGGCCCACGAACAAACTCCCCATGGCAGCAGGGATGGAGGTTACGCGTGGGCTCAGCAACATGGACTTCCATTCACCAAGGCTGACCTGGCTACGGCCACTGCTGAGTGCCCAATTTGCCAGCAACAGAGACCAACACTGAGCCCTCGATATGGCACCATTCCTTGGGGTGATCAGCCAGCTACCTGGTGGCAGGTTGGTTATACTGTACCTCTCCCATCGTGGAGAAGGGAGAGACTTGCCCTCACTATAATGGACACTTACTCCGGATATGGGTTTGCCTGTCCTGCAAGCAATGCTTCTGCCCAAGATGATCATCCACGGACTCTCGGCATGCCTTATCCGCCATCACGGTATTCCACACAGCATTGCTTCTGAGCAAGGCACTCACTTTACCACTAAAGAAGTGCAGCAGTGGGCTCATACTCATGGAATTTGCTGGTCTTACCATGTTCCCCATCATCTTGAAGCAACTGGATTGATAGGACAGTGGAATGGCCTTTTGAAGTCACAATTACACCACCAACTAAGCAACAATACTTTGCAGGCCTGAGGCAAAGTTCTGCAGAAGGCCGTGTATGCTCTGAATCAGCATCCAATATATGGTACTGTTTCTCCTATAGCTAAGATTCATGGGTCCAGGAATCAAGGTGTGGAAGTGAAAGTGGCATTCTACCATCACCCCTAGTGATCTACTAGCAAAAAATTGCTTCTTATACTGGAGACATTACATTCTGCTGGCCTGGAGGTCTTAGTTCCAAAGGGAGGAACATTGCCACCAAGGAGACATAGCAACAATTCCATTAAACTGGAACTTAAGATTGGCAGCTGGACACTTTGGGCTCCTCCTACCTTTAAGTCAACAGGCTAAGAACGGAGTTATAGTGTTGGCTGAGGTGATTGACATGGACTATCTAGATAAAATCCGTCTACTACTCCATAATGGAAGTAAGAAAGTGTATGCATGAAGTACAGGAGTTCCACTAGGGCATCTCTTAATATTACCATGTCCTTTGATTAAGGTCAATGGGAAACTACAACAGCCCTGTCCAGGCAGGGCTACAAATGGTCCAGACCCTTCAGGAGTGAAGGTTTGGGTCACTCTGTCAGGAAAAAAAAAAACATGACCTGCCGAGGTGCTTGCTGAAGGCAAGGAGAATGTAGGATGGGTGGTAGAAGACAGTCATCAATACCAGTTACAACCATGTGACCAGCTCCAGAAACGAAGACTGTAACTGTCGTATTTCCTCCTTCTTTTGTTAAGAACATGTTTGTGCATGTATGCACTTGTACTAAGAAAATGTCTTCATTTTAGTTCCTTTTCCTTTATCATGTGGCGTAAGATTCACTGATTTCATATCAGCATTTACGTATTGTTAACTTTATGTAATAGTATTTGGGTTGGGGACTGGTGCGTTTCCGGTTGTATGAAGGATAGTTGTATTATGTTAGGTGTAATTATGACTTCATTATTGTTTTAATTTGAAGATTATGTATGATCTCAGGAGATGTGTATGGGTTTGAGTTGACAAGGGGTAGACTTGTGATGGTTAATACTGTCAACTTGATTGGATTGAGGGATACAAAGTATTAATTCTGGGTGTGCCTGTGTGGGTATTGCCAAAAGAGATTAACATTTGAGTCAGTGGGCTGGGGAAGGCAGATCCACCCTTAATCTGGTGGGCACCATCTAATCGGCTTCCAGCAAATATAAAGCAGACAAAAAAATGTGAAAAAAAAGAGAGATGAGCTTAGCCTCTCAGGTTACATCTTTCTCCCGTGCTGGATGCTTCCTGCCCTCTAATATCGGACTCCAGGTTCTTCAGTTCTGGGACTCGGACTGGCTTTCCTTGCTTCTCAGCTCACAGACAGCCTATTGTAGGACCTGGTGATTGTGCAAGTTAATGCTTAATAAACTCTCATATATATATGTATATATATATATATATATACATATATATATGCGCGCGCACACACACACACACATCCTATGAGTTCTGTCCCTCTAAGAGAACCTAATACATCTGGCTTGATGCAGATAGGTTAATAGAGCAGTATGTTTATCTCAAACCATCGCTTATCTATCTATCTATCTATCTATCTATCTATCTGTCTATCTACCTACCTACCTACCTATCTCTCTATCTCTATCTCTATCTCTCTCACTCCCTCTCTGCACTTCTCCCCCATCATCAACCTCCCCACCTATGATTGGCACACACTGAAGAGGCAAAGACTTGCCTTTGTCAGGGATCAAGAGGTACCGCAGGGTTCTGTGAAAGACATGGAGGTGTGGTTTACCTTAATGGGGGTTACATAGAAGGAGCCCAGAAGAAAGCTCCCCAGGAGCAGGGTCTTAGGGAGCTGCCAGGCCAGAGCCATGGCACACATATAAAATTAATCACCAAATCTCCATAGGGACCAGACAGAGAGGGATCCCTGTTCTTCAAAGGGGAGAGAGGAAGCCCAACTGAAGAAATCCCTGGTTAAAACTGTCCATCAGCTGTCAAATAATAGCAGCTTCTGAGCCAAATAGGGCTCCAAATTTTTTTATTTGGCTGGTATATACATTGGAATTTTTCTAGTAAATGCCAACATTTAGAAACGGAGATGTTTCACATAAAAATCCAGATTGCAGTTTTCCTAAAAAATCAAAAGGAAGCCTGTATTCTCACTTAAGCATGGGCTAGTAAGATGCAGTGGAATTGTAAATCTGCCCCACCCCAGGCCAAGTAAGTTCTGTGTGGTACCATCAAATCACTTGTGTCAATCACCTGGCCCACAGACACTGAGTTTCAATGCCAGTGTAGGGTTCCTTGTGTCCATGAGTTGGATAAACTGAAGCAGTTACAGGGGTAGAAATGAAGTAGATAAACACGTTTTCCTAGAAAGCATAAAAGTTTTGATGAGTTACTAGACAACTGCTCAGTAGTGCTTCATAAATCATTGTGTGCCTTTTATGAACATTACACGGTGTTCTTCAATCTCATTCATTGGAGTATGAGATGATTGTTTATTCTTTCACTACCCGAAGTACCTACTATGAGCCAGGCATCTTTGGAGGCTCTAGAAATGCTTCAGAAGACAGTCTCTTCTCTTGTAGAGAGAATTCATTGCCATTTATTGTGTTGAGGTAGATAAGAAACCAACAAGTGTGATTGCATAGATTGATAAATGATTTGAAGCAAATTAAGCAATGTGAAAATGTGGGGAAAAGCTACTTTAGCTAGAGTTAGATTTTCCAGCCAATGATTTTTTACCATGTAGAAAATGATAAAACATACACCTCCCCTCTCCATCCCAAGTTTAAAGCCCACTTCCTCTCCTCTAGAATGTCTCAAGGGCTAGCTTTACTAACCACATTTTGCCTTTCAAAGCAGAAGATGTACAATAAAAACTGAAGTCGCAGGTTAGGTGATTACACAGACAGCTCCAAGCTTGTCTGGGTTGTTTGCCTAAATCCCTTAAGTGTCTCATTGAGAACAGCCCACTTAGTTCATGTAGCTCAAAATATTCTGAAAACATTGTTAACCTCTTGGCTTGCTGCTTAGACGATGAGATCATTTCTCCAATGTGTGGATATTACTTTACCAAGACACCGTGAATATTTTACCCTACTCATGTTTTAATCACTCATTTGTCCATATGAGAAAATTTTCTCTATGGAGACAAATTAAAAGGCTCTTTCATACCCTTTCAACCTCTCTATATTGAAATAATTACAATGAGAAAATGAAGATCATGTAGTAAAATAAACATGATTTTAACTGGAGTAATATTTAATATATCTGTGGGTTTTTAAACAATATATAGCATGGAATATATTTCTGAGGCATACTAGTCATCTATGAGAATGTTTAAAATCCAATTTCATAGAATTGCATCTGAAATCATTTATCTTATTAAAACGGTACTAATCACGAAGCCCTTTTAGGCTATTTTCTGTATTTTAGCCAAATATGTCGCACCATTAAGTTCTTTTACATCATCATTCAGTAGCCTCTTCACCTTGTAAAAATAGCCCTCAGCTCCCCAGATACTCATAATCAAAAACTACTTCATTTTCCCAGATGTAGTATTATAATTATTATGACAAGTATAATTAACTAAAAAGTAGTCTTTTTTCATTCTTTATTACATAGCATTAATGCAGAATTGTCTTTGCTGACAGACCAAAATGAGTCAAACTAAAAATTGAAAATGTAGCTTCATAATATTCCTGAAGTAAAGGGGACATTTTTAAGCTTGGTTTTCTGAGGAGCAAAGGAGAATGTATGTATACACACACAAATAGACATGGTACACTGTCTGGAAGTTATGCAAGAGACCAAAGGCACTGCAAACTTGAAGTGATGGATTCCATGTAGCACAGAGATACATATGTCTTCATGACACCAACACAAGCAGTTGGCAAGTGATAAAAAGCCAACGACTGCACTGTTTACGTATTGTTAAGCAACTCATGCTTTGTCCACTCATTAAAAGGATGGACGTGGTCCATTGTTTTGTTGTAGGTCATGATTTTTGTCATTGTTGTTTTTAAACGAGGCTTCTTGGATACATCAGAGTATTCTGCTACATTCTAAACAGAGCACCCAGGCCGCCCATACATTCTTCTCATTCCTGGATATACAGCTTGCCAGTCCAAGAACAACTGGACTTCTTTGTATTTAAAACAGTGATATCAGATGCTCTAACTTCAAAAGGCAGAAATTGTCTCAGGATTCTACTTATCAATTCAAACAATACCTATTTATATGCAATACATATGTAGTAATCATACCTCAACAGCATAACCTGTATTACAAACATCTTTAATTCAAAGGAAACAACACTTTTTTTCGTATTTCAGCTTTAATAAAATTCACATTTCAATTTAATGCAAGTAAAAACAGGTTCTAAATACATGTATTTAAATATTAAATAAGAATTATAAAATTTAACTTGGTACACGATGATCTGACAAACATTACTAACAGTCATATACAAAAAAAATCATTATTTCTCACTGGCATTCTCAGAGATAATTTACACAATTAAATGTTTAATTAGAATGTTAACCATATAGAGAAAATAATATACCTAGTAAAAATAAAATAGAATCACATAATTTTTAATATCTAATTTTCAATATGAGATTCAAACTGATTTACAAAATTATAAATTACTGTATACATAAAAAGATAAAGCAAGAAAGACTACATCCTATGACAGGACACAGCTAACCAGTTATTTCTGGGAATTCTCTTATTTTACTTATCTTAATATCCATAAAACTAGAAATTTCATCTTTTTTTTTACGTTTTTCATGATTTGAGGCACTTTTTCTTCAAATTAGATGTACATTCTTAGGAGATGCCTGTAAGGGGAAAAGAAGAACTATATCACTTATGAGCTGGTTTTTAGAATACTTAAAAATATATACAGTTTCAACAGTTTTATTTTATTTTGCTTAAAGAATCTGTGGACTACTAATTTACAGTCTAATCCTAAGAATATAGACTAATGTGTGTGCAGAGGGGCAGGAAGGTTGATCAGTACCTTTAGAGGCTTTAAAAAATTACTTTTCCCTTAAAGATTATGATATCTAGACATACCAAAACAGAAAAGAACCTGACATCTTTTAAATAATTCATTAATTAGCCCTAACATTTATTTAATTTTTAATTTTTTTTTTTTGAGATGGAGTCTCACCCTGTCACCCAGGCTGGAGTGCAGTGGTGTGATCTCAGCTCACTGCAACCTCCACCTCTGGGTTCAAGCAATTCTCCCGCCTGAGCCTCCTAGGTAGCTGGGATTACAAGTGTGCACCACCATGCTCGGCTAATTTTTTGTATTTTTAGTAGAAACAGGGTTTCACCATGTTGGTCAGGCTGGTCTCAAACTCCTGACCTCGTGATCTGCCCACCTCGACCTCCCAAAGTGCTGGGATTACAGGTGTGAGCTGCCATTCCTGGCCATCCCTAACATTTATTAATCTGTAATATTGATTGTAAATCTTATTAAATAAATAATTCTAAACTGATACTGTTACAGATAACTCCTATAGAGAAAATCACTAAGTCTCTACAACCTATAATTTTTTAAAGTCATGTTTATTAGATCTTCTATGATCTAGCCCAGGAGAATGTTAAGTTTGTGTACATTATTTTAAATTATAATACAGTTTGTTTGGGGAAACTTTTCCAGTATTGTGCTGTTTGGGACTTTAGGCAAATTTACTCATTTACTGAAATATATTAAAAACAAAGAAAGAGATAAACATAACTTGATTTAGGTCATTTCGATAACCAAGTGAATTTTCTTGATTAATGTTTTGCATTATTCAAAAGCATTGAGGATGGCACGGTGGCTTACGCCTATAATTCCAACACTTCAGGCAGCCAAGAATGGAGGATCACTTGAGCCCAAGAGCTTGAGACCAGCCTAGACAACATAGTAAGATTCTGTCTCTATTTAAAAAAGAAAAAAAAAATTAGCTGAGCATGGTAGCAAGAGTCCCAGCTACTTGAGAGGCTGAGGTCAGAGGATCACCTGAGCCTGGGAGGTTGGTGCTACACCAAGCTACGATCAAGCTACTCCACTCCAGCTTGGGCAACAGAGTAAGACCCTGTCCAAAAAAAAAAAAAAAGAAAAGACAGAGAGAAGAAAAGAAAGAAAGAAAGAGAAAGAAAGAAAGAAAGAAGAAAGAAAAAGAAAGAAAAAAAGAAAAAGGAAGAAAGAAAGAGAAAGAAAAGCTTTGAGACAGGTAGGTTGAGAGTAATTGATTTTAAGTATCCTACCACTAAAATAATCTAGTTTATTTTCTTAATCTAAAAAAATAATTTTTTCAATTTAGCAACTGTAGATATGCAGAACTAACCATTCTAACTATTATCATTAATGTGTAATAATAGCTATTAAAATAAGACTGTAAGTATAGCAACAATAATAGATCGGGATTGTCTCAGTAATTGTCACAACAAAACTGTGAGGTGGTTTAAATAAATCCCCATGCAGTTCTTTCGGATAGATTGAGTTGTACTGGCCAGTTCAAGATAGTCATGATTAATCTTAGGCTACAAGTCCTCTATGACTTTCATTCCCACCTTTACAACCTGAGGAACCAGTTGCCTTAAAAGGACTTGTCCATGGTACTGAAATGCTGACCCAAAAAAAGTTGACTTGGCACTACACTGCGAAAGAACTGATGAGATAAATATTTGCAAAGAAATAAGTATCTTTCAGTATTTTGTATAGAGTCTACTTTTTAAAATAAATGTTACAATTTACAAACTATTTATTTAGAATTATACAAATACTTTATTGCCCAAGGGCTTCTAGGATAAATTAGCCAGAATGAAAATTCTGACTTGCCATTTCAGCCTTGTGAAGTAATAGCCTACAGCAAGAAATAATTACATGTTCATTATCTTTTCTATTATTTGCTTTTTCTCTTATTATTACAATATCTTCTCTCTATTTCCTACCTACAGTCTGTACCAAAGTTTTAAGACCTAGTTTCATCTTTATTAGATATTTTGGAAAGCTAAAATATAGGCCTGCATAAGTAATTTTGTTCACCTAATGTCTATCCCCATAATGTTTCTGCACAATCATAAAGTAACACTAAATGCTGAAAGATTTTTGGAAATCACTCAGGGCTGGTAAGGTGTCAAAAAACTATCTTAATTCAATCACTGTTGAGGATATTTTAAACTAATTCATTAAAACAGTCTTACGCCGGGCATGGTGGCTCATGCCTTAATCCCAGCACTTTGGGAGGGCAAGGCGGGTGGATCACCTGTGCTCAGGAGTTTGAGACCAGTCTGACCAACATGGGAAAACCCCGTCTCTATTAAAAATATAAAAATTGTCTGGGCATGGTAATGCATGCCTGTAATCTCAGCTACTCGGGAGGCTGAGGCAGGAGAATCACTTGAAGCTGGGAGGGAGAGGTTGCAGTGAACAGAGATTGCACCATTGCACTCCAGCCTGGGCAACAAAAGCAAAAAACTCCATCTCAAAAAAAAAAAAAACAGTCTTTTCATTTAGACCAAGTTTTAAAACAGTGAAAAATCCATAGATTAAATTCACTAGGTATTGCTAAAACAGGCTTCCTGGCTTCTGATATTATTTTTTTAAGAAAATTAGGCTATTCACAGAGTGAAGACACAACACGTAGAATGGGAGAAAAGATTTGCAAACCATTCACCTGACAAGGGACTAATATCCAGAATATACAAACAATTAAACACCAAAACACAGATAATCTGATTTAAAAGAGGGCGAAGTATCTGAATAGACATTTCTCAAAAGAAGACATACAAATGTCTAACAAATATATGAAAAAAATCAAAACATCACTAATCATTAGGGAAACACAAATCATAACCAAAATGAGGTATCATCTCGTCCCAGTTAGAATAGCTATTGTCAAAATGACAAAAAAAAATGATAGTGAGGATGCAGAGGAAAAGGAACCCTTATACACTGTTGATGGGAATGTAAATTAGTACAGCCATTATGAACAACAGTAAGGAAATTTCTCAAAACAAAACTAAAAATGGAACTACCATATGACCCCAAAATTCCATGACTGGGTATTATCCAAAGGAAAGGAAATCAGTATATCAAAGGGATACCTGCACCCCTATGTTTATTGCAGTACTATTCACAACAGCCACGATAGGCAATCAACCTAAATGTCCATCAATAAATTAATGGATAAAGATAATGTGGTGTATATACACAATGGAATACTATTCAGCCATAAAAAGAATACAATGTTATCAATGAAGGCAGCATGGATGAAGCTGGAGGACATTATGTTAAGTGAAGTAAGTCAGGCACAGAAAGATAAATATTCTCACTCATATGAGGGAGCTAAAAAAAAAATTAAGCTCATGGAAGTAGAGACTAGAATGTTGGATATTAGAAGCTAAAGAGGACCAGGCCTGGCAGCTCACACTTGTAATCCCAGCACTTTGGGAGGCCCAAGCGGGCAGATCACTCAAGGTCAGGAGTTCGAGACCAGCTTGGCCAACAGGGTGAAACATCATCTCTACTAAAATACAAAAATCTGCTGGGTGTGGTGGTGCATGCCTGTAATCCTAGCTACTGGGGAGGCTGACGCATGAGAATCACTTGAACCTGGGAGGCAGAGGTTGCAGTAAGCCAAGAGGGTGCCACTGCACTCCAGCCTGGGCAACAGAGTGAGACTCCATCTCAAAAAAAAAAAGAAGAAGAAGAAGGAGCTAAAGAGAAGTGGGGAGGCACAGCTAGGGAGAGGTTGGTTAGTGACTACAAACTACAGACAGACATGAGGAACGGGTTCTGTGGCTCTGCAGCACTGTAGGGTGAATCGGGCTACCTATAATTTATGAATTTTTTTATAAAGCTGGAAAAGAAGGTTTTGAATGTTCACAATACAAAAAAGTAACAAATGTTTGAGGCATGCAAGTATCAAAATGTCATACTGGACCCCATAAATATGTACAATCATTATGTGTCAACTGAAAAAACGAAAAAAATGTTTAAAAACTAAACCATTAAACAAGATAAGAAAAATAAATATATACTCACAGAGTAGGTTTGCTAGGTCTGGGAGCACAGTGGACTCACTGCTAATCTTGTTAACAGTCTAGCACATCTTTTGTAATCTAGGAAAAACATTTAAAGGTAAATTATGTACAGAGTTAGTAGAAATGTACGGGAAATCGTGTTGTTAGTGTCACTAATTCATATAATAATGGCTACAATTTAATAAATGCCTACTATATCAAGTGCTGAAAATGGATTTTCTCATCCATTCTTTTAACAACACAATCAGGAAGGTGCTATTCCTATCTTCACTTCAGAGATGAAACAAGAGCCTGAGAATGTTAATTAATTACCCCATAACTAATCAAAAGCTTTATCCCAAAGCCTGTGCTTTCTCCACCATGCTGGGCTACCGTTAGTCAGTCTGCCTGGAATCCAATGTGGTTAACTTCCTTTAGCCATTAAATACAAGTAGATTTTTTATTTTATTTTTGAGTTTTAATCTATTTATTTATATATTTATTTTGAAGCTGGATTGTGAGACTGGCTAATTTTTGTATTTTTGGTAGATAGGGGGTTTCACCACTTTGCTAAGGCTGGTCTCAAACACCTGAGCTCAAGCGATCCGCCTGCCTCGGCCTCCCAAAGTGCCGAGATTACAGCCATGAACCACCACGCCGGCCTAAACACAAGTGGCTTTTGAAAAAATTATAACAAATCCAACTTAACATGCTGAGTAAAATTCAATATTTCTCAAGATGAGCAATCTAGTTAAAAAGAAACAAAATGCTTAGAATTCATGTTCTTTAAAAGGAAAGTTGAGGCTTAGAAAGGAATTTAAAAACAGCCAACTTGAGTTACCACACAAAATCATAATTTGGACACTTTAAATGATAGCACTTAAATATTATGTTTAGAATTATTATTAACTTCAGTAACTTAAGTATCCAAAAGAATTAATTATAGCAAACTTTACATGCTATCATTACTCAGAAAAATCCAGCACCATTATATAAATGATGATATTAAAATATTTACTTTAAAATAACTTATGAGAAAATTTTTACTTAGAGTTTACAGTCATCTCAATTTTTTTCATTTATATGAGAGAGCACCTTATTTATGCCAAGGAATGTGAATCATGATAAGATGTTTAAATCTTAACAAACACTTTGGTGTTTAAGGAAATCTGGCTATTATCAGATTTGAATAGATTCCCAATTAGCATGTGGTTTCATTCCTTACAGCGGCAACAGTACACACAAACCTTAGGTACTGTCAGTGTCATAAACAGAATCTCATACACTGTTTAGTCTACTACTTCCCACCCACAGACATCTGAAGTTTAAAATTATATGCATTTATTGTTGGATAATTAAAAAAAAAAAAAGCCCTGCCCAAGTTACTTACAAGCTGGCGTTGAGCACTCTCTGGTGTTGTAATAGAGTCGGTGGAAATGTTTGCTGCATTCTGGTGAAAATGTGACTGGCCCTAGAGCACAGGAAAAGAATGCTTATTATAAACATAGGCATGTTTTCCAAACAAATTTCCTAGCACTTCATGGGTGGATGTGATATAACAGCAGTTTACATCCTTCCATGCCCTTAAAAGAACGTGCCTGAGAGCTCCTCCCCTCACCCAGGCTCTGTGGGAGGCAGAGTTTTGGTCTATGAAAAAAATTCTAAATTCATTCCACATTCTCAACATCTCACATAATGGAATCTTCAGATTTAGGAGAACCATCTAGAAAAATTAGAAGGAAAAAGCTCTGGACAGAAAAAAAAAGTGTGTAGAGAGCAAATCAAATGGACAAGAAGTAGAAAAAATAAATATCTTTGGTTTCTACTTTGTTTTTATTTAATAGCAATTAATGTTTACATGCCAAGACATTTATTCCATTTTCTATTTATAGTAATTTGCGTCTTATTAGTGTCTAGGATAATTGTAAAATGGGCAGGGCCTTGAGAAGTCCCTTGTCTCTCCCTTTAAATCCAAGGTAGGGCCCATCAAAACTTTCATCTTGAATGGGGTGCAGTGGCTCACATCTGTAATCCCAGCACTTTGGGAGGCCAAGGCAGGAGAATCACTTCAGCCCAGGAGTTCAAGAACAGCCTAGGCACCAGAGCGAGACCCTGTCCCTACAAAAAATAAAAATAAAAAATTAGCCAGGCATGGCAGCACATGCCTGTAGTCCCAGTTCAGTCACTCTGGAGGCTGAGGCAGGAGGATCCCTTGAGCCCAGGAGTTGGAGGCTACAGTGAGCTATGATCACACCACTGCACTCCAGCCTGGGCGACAGAGTGAGACCCTCCCTCTAAAAACAACAGCAACAAAATGTTCATCCCTCCCTCCGGAGTCTGCTTCTCATGGGGTCCACAGTCATGTCACTCACAGCTGCTGCGAGAGGCTCAACATCCTCACACATCCCTGCGCCCTGCAGGTGCATCTCCACTTGATCCTCAGGACCATCCTTCCCATTAACAGATTTGGCCCTAGGACTTGACTAAGTGGGAAAACCACATCTTTCCCACATTATAGGCTTGAGGTGCAAAAGGAAAAAAAAAAGCAGCTGGGATGACGGGAACAGAGAGGCGATGGCAATTGTAAATACAGGGGTGTACTGTTCAAAATAATTCAGTGATTTGCTGGAACGTGGGGCATAGGATGATGTGCAAATGATTCACAAAGTTGATATGAAGAACAAAACGGGACAGTGTTTCATCTGTGCTCAAGATGTAGCAGGTGGGTCCAGTACAGTGGCTCACAACTGTAACCCCAGTGCTTTGGGAGGCTGAGGCAGGAGGATCACTTGAGCCAGGAGTTCAAGACCAACCTGGGCAACATAGTGAGACCCCATCTCTACAAAAAATAAAAAATTAGCTGAGTGTGATGGCACTGCTGTCCCAGCTACTTGGGAGGCTTAGGTGGGAGGATCCCTTGAGTCTATTTGTTCAAGGCTTTAGTAAGCCATGATCTCACACTGTACTCCAGCCTGAGTAATGGAGCCAGAGCCTGTCTCAAAAATAAAAAAAAATTTTGGCCGGGCGCAGTGGCTCACCCTTTTAATCCCAGCACTTTGGGAGGCCAAAGCAGGTGGATCGCTTGAGGCCAGGAGTTCAAGACCAGCCCGGCCAACATGGTGAAACCCTGTCTCTATTAAAAACACAAAAAATTAACCAGGTGTAATGGCACATGTCTATAATCCCAGCTACTTGGGAGGCTGAGGCAGGAGAATCACTTGAACCCAGGAGGCAGAGGTTGCGGTGAGCCAAGATCATGCCACTGCACTCCAACCTCGGAAACATAAAAATATAAATATAAATAAATATAAATAAATATAAATATAAATAAATTTTTCAAAAGATGTAACATATGAAAGTCTGTCCCTCCCTGTTCAAAAAATTACTATTGCCCTCTCCCTCCTTACACCCTGCCTGGTTGGGGAACAGAGTCTGAATTCTTTAGCACGCCATTTAAGATTATCCACAACATGATGCCAACCTACCTTTCCAGCCATATATTTGCCCAGGGCCACAGATGACCTACCTAAGCCCACCCACAGTCCACGCACACCTGTCCTTGTCTAAACCACACCCTGTGCCTTCATGGCTTACTCAATGCACTCCCCTGAACAGAAGGCCTCTCACCATGGGAAAGCATTATTCATTCCTTAAAGGCCACCTTACATATTGTGTCTACTACAAGCCTTTCCTGGTAGTTCTTGGCCAAGAATCATCATTCACCTCCTGTATATCCTTAAAACGTGGTTCATACTTCTTTTTTTTTTTTTTTTTAAAGACGAGGTTTCACCATGATGGCCAGGCTGGTCTTGAACTCCTGACCTCAGGTGATCCACCCACCTCGGCCTCCCAAAGTGCTAGGATTACAGGCATGAGCCACTGCGCCTGGCCTATACTTCTATTACTTATTAAGGGCTGGTTAACATTACAGTGAACACAACCTAGTAGCATCCACCCATTCATCTCCCCAACTGGACCGTGAGTCCCTTACGGATATTTATCTTCATAGCCCTAGTGCCTGACATAGTCATCTGAAACAGTCTTTTTATTTAATGAATGGAATCTCTGATAAAACTTGTACTTACCCGTGAAATGCTTTATGAATTTGTCTTTTAAGTTAGAATCTCTTGGGAATTTTTCTGAAAAGAAAAAAAGAAACCTTCAGAATTTTTTGAATGCATTTCTGCCACTTAAAATATCCTTAATATGCTAACTACTTAATAAGGCATTAAACACATGAATGCGTGGCAGTTTATTTAGCTGATCCCAAACTGGTGTCTCTGACCATTTCCTGGGACTCCAAAACTCCAGTACAGCTCACTGCTTGCCCTGCGGCACAAAGGGTACCTTCCAGACCTCTCAAAAATGCATAGCCACGATGGAACGTCTCCTTTTCCCTCTGCCCACACCTGTTTCTCCCTGTGTTCCTCAGTCCACTGAAGACTGACTGAAGTGGCATCACTCTTGATCAGGCCCCAGCTCAAGGAGTTATGCTTGACTTCCTTTTTCCCTCACCGCTACACCCAACCTATGAGTTAGTTTTATGTATTGCACCACCAACAAATTATCCCAGACCCACTCACTTCTTTCTCCTTCCCTCAACATGAGTCTGGTCTAAGCCATCGTCCTTTTGTGACCGTGCCTTGACAGTGGGCTCCTATCCCCTCTTTTCCTCCCCATAATCGTCTTTCTCCCCAGTAACCAGAACAAACAAACTGAAATGTACTCAGGTCATGATCTGTCCCACTTGAAGGCTTTGCGCTTAATACACAATAAAATTTAAAAATAAAATTGTTTCTCAGACTTCACCTTGTATTCACTAAAACTACACCATCCAGAAAATGCAATGTATACAAACAATTGGGAACATGTGCAACTCTTTCAGAGGAGGAGAAAACTTAACCTTCAATAAAATAGTTGAGCCTCAAGGTTTGATGGTAGGCACACCTTTAAACTTACAACATTTTAAGAATATAATGAGGAAGTAAACGTCTGTCGTCTGTTCATGGGAGAGTCTGAGCCACCACGGTGACGAGTGTGACTTTGCTGGGACAAGGCAGTGGTGACTGAGGCTTGGAAAATGAGATGCAGGAATTCTAACTGTTCCTTACATCCCAGGAGCTCCTGAGGGACATCTGAGCCCTTCCCTGTGCAGGGAGCTCCCCAGTTCCGGGCAGCCTCATGTGAGTTCGGGGCCTGGTTGGGGCGCGATTGCGCGGGTGCAGCAGGAATGCAGAGAGATCGGAGCGCCCCTCCCATTTGACAATGAACACCTGCACTTGACAAACAATTAAAACGAATCCAGAAAAACAAAGCAGCAGTAAAATGAAAGTATTTCATCATATAAACCTGTCGTCTTCTCTTCAGTAATACTCCAGCCCGAACATAGGTCTTTTCCCCTGTGCTTGTCAGAAATCAAACACAGCAAATTGGCTTCAGTGGTGTCAATATTTGGGCCAGGAGCTACACTGGTGCTTTCTGAAAAATGAATGAGCTGAGTGTAGCAGAAGCAGCTACTGTGGCTAAGGCGTGCTCAAAGACTTTATAAATATTCTATTTGCGAAAGCCTTTCAGAGTATAATCTCTAGACCCTGGGACAATGACGACACTCAGGTGTGTAGAAAATTACATATTTTAATTAAATTGCCTTCCACCCCCTAACACACTTTATAACTTCTATCAAAGCAGATGTCACATTCTGGTTAGCATGATGGTACGCCATGCGTGTGTCTGTCTCCGCTGAAATGGTGGCTTCCTGAGAACAGAGACGCGGCCTTGTCCCCCTGTACAACCCAGCTTTGCTGGCAGGGTCACCTGGCACATGGTCAAGGAATGGGAAGCCGAGAGAGTTGCCACCGCTCAGACGGAAACATCAGTGTCTCCTGGCGCTCAGTACAGCCCACCAAGAAAACCACAATTTTACTTCACTTGAATTTTAACTTCAAAGCACAAACGTCATATAGGAATACAGCAACGCACAACAGATTGATTTAACTGAAACAGGGAAGTGGTGATTAAGTTGACACCTGAAGCCAGAGATAAGAAGGTAAGAAGAGATGGGAATGAGGAGGAGTGCAGCGTGTTCAAGTATTGGGGGAAATGTCCAGAGCGGCTGAAGAAGAGAGGGGTGAGATGAGGCTGCAGGCGGGCTTTAGAGTCAAGCCGTACACAAACTTTGTGCTTAATCCTGCGGGTGATGAGGAATCAAAGGGCTTTAGGCAAAGGAATGGCACGGTTAAGCTTCATTTTCAAAAGATCATTAGTGGGTGGGAGGGAATGGGGAAAATTGGCCGAAGGATACAAAGCTGCAGGTGGGTAGCATGAGCAAGTCCAGAGGTCTAATGCATGGCAGGAGGACTGCAGGGAATAATGATGTGTTGTATGCAGGATAATGGCTAAGAGAGCAGAGCTCAGGAGTTCTCACTACCAAAAAAAAGGGTAACTGTGAGAGGATGGATATGATTTGCTGGACCACAGTAACCACTGCGCTCTGTATACATGTATCAACACGTTATGCTGTGCACTCTGAAGCCATACGATAAAAATAAATAAACGTATATACCATTCAAACTATTTTTAATAAATAAACTTTGCTTTTTTGAGACAGGGTCTTGCTCTGTTGCCCAGGCTGGAGTGCAGTGGTGCGATCACGGCTCACTGTAGCCTCCACCTCCTGGGCTCAAGTGATCCTCCCACCTCAGCCTCCCAAAGTGTTGGGATTACAGGCATGAGCCACTGAGCCTAGCATAGACTATTTTTCATAATAAAAAAACAATTATGCCTAAGTACTGTGAAAGGAAAATAAATCTCAGGACCCCAAAATCATTAAACCAAGGGAAAGTCAAGCTGAGAACTATGTCAGGCAAACCTGCCCCCCATTTTATTCCTACATAAGATAGCTTCGAAGATAAAAAGATGCAAAGATAAACATCCCTCCTGATTTGCCCACAAGGAAATTCTTCGTGGATGGAGGACAGACAGAACACAGAGGCATCCCTCTGAGGCTCACCTGAGACAAATGCATATCTGATTGCTTCCTCTGCCCTACTGATTATGTAAAAATGCAGATTCACTGACCCACACTACATTGAGTATTCAGTGGAAGGCTGATCAAGGACTCAAAAGAATGCAAACTTTTGTCTCTTATCTACTTCTGACCTGGAACCCCCCCCAACTCCCTGCACACCCCTTTTTCCCCTCAAACCCGTTTCCCCTCCCCCATCCCCCTTCAACTTGTCCTGCTTTACTGAACCCAATCAATGTACATCTTACACATATTGACTGATGTCTCAAGTCTCCCTAAAATGTAAGCAAGCTGTACCCCAACCACCTTGGGCACAGGTAAGCAGGACCTCCTGAGGCTGTGTCATGGGTGCATCCTTAACCTAGACAAAATAAACTTTCTAAATTGATTGAGGCCTGTCTCAGGTACTCTTTGGGTTACAGTATTGAAGCGGGAGACCCAGGCTTCTCAGATCAACTTCCCCTTTGACTATCACGCTGCATTTCAATAGAAGAACCTTCCTATAGGTGACAGCCTAGGCCTGGGGAAACTCTCCAAAAGGCACTATTTTTACTTAAAACAAGATCGAACGAAAACCTTTTCACAAGTCCTAAAACTGTAAACCAGAACCCTTTCATATGTGATTTCTAAAGCTATGAACCTAAGATTCTTCCATGTGTAACCCCTAGTATAAGCCGTATAAAGGCTGAACCTCCCTTTGTTAGACAAACTTGGCTGTTAGGCAACTATGCCACCTTGCTCCCAGCTGAATAAACCTTCCTCCTGTATTCGGAGTCTGAGAGATCTGTTTCCCGCGGCCACTCCTGCTACAACACCTCTACATTAGAGCCACAGTCACAGCTACAATTTTGCATTTCTTGTTAATATTAAATAATTAATGTTTGCTTCCTGGACTACACTCTATGTTTCACAAAGGACAACACCTGCTTTTCAACACAAAATCCCTAGCTCTATGCACAGTGCCAAGAGCAAAGCAGGAACTCAGGAATTACCTATTTTTGATGAATTAACAAATCAATATCTGCCTAAAAGCATCAATAAATATGCTCCCCTGAAGACTGTTAAGGAAAACTGGAGATTAGCTCATAATATTATTCTTTGATGTGTCTCCAATATAACTACAGAGTTTGTGTAACAACTTTAGAGAGACTAAAAAGACCAAAGAGAGAGAGCACTTACCTGTTCCAGATCTAACTGACACTATTTATTCAGATAAATGAACAAAAAAGAGCTGATGGAACTTTCAACCTGTGTGTTAAGTACCCTCTAAGAATAAAATCGGTTAGTTTTAGCCATTCTTTAAAAATAAGACTTCTGTACTAAATGATGGCATCTGTGACCTTTCAGGAGGAGCTTATTGAACCTCCTTCATGACAAGAAACTGAAGCACTACAAAGAGGTTTTGAAACTTGGAGTGAATGATGGTATGTTTCAGTAATGCTTCATCTACACAAGGGTAAACAATCAAATCTCTTCCCAAGGTTAGATTTATTTCCATAAAATAATATAAAATGTCAAAATTGACAGAGAAGTAATAGAATAATTTTTCTTTTATCTCTGCATTTCTAACTTTACAATGGTCATAAAAATCCCTTTATTTCGGACACTGAGCCATGGTATGGACACAATATTTGAATATCAACAAGTGTATTTCTAGCAAAGTATTAACATAAAATGTAATCCAAAGCCAATTATGGTTATTCTTTCATTCTCCTCAGAGTATGATTTTTTATGTACATTTCACGAAATGCTTTTTTTTCTTTTTTCTGAGATGGAGTCTCGCTTTTTCCACCTTCAGGGTTCAAGTGATTCATTCTCCTGCCTCAGCTTCCCAAGTAGCTGGGGTTACAAGTGCCCACCACCACTCCCAGCTAATTTTTGTATTTTTAGTAGAGATGAGGTTTCATCATGTTAGCCAGACTGATTTCAAACTCCTGACCTCAGGTGATCTGCCTGCCTCTGCTTCCCAAAGTTCTGGGATTACAAGTGAAAGTCACTGTGACCTGCTGAGATGCTCATTTACATGGAACTGACTTGAGAAATGTAGAGTTTTGAGTAACATGTGTTGGGGGAAGCAGCAAAGGAGAAAGAACTTACAGAGTGCCTACAGAAATTGGTTATGAGTAACATATAAACTGGGAACATCAAACCACGGCAAACTGCGGGAGGCCTCTGAGGAGGCAAACTTCTCCATGCCTCATGTTCCTGTGCAGGGTGAGCTAGGCTCTGTTACCATAAACATTGTGCTCAAGGAATGTAAAACCCCTTCGTAGCACTAAAATGTAACCAGATTTGTAGGCTTCTTGTGAGGCCCACGTTCCACCAGCTGCCCATAGATAATAGGCTATAGATAGCCACATGATCTGTTTTGTGAAACTCCAAAACTGCCACTGTTATAAATCTTCAGAATGACACACCAGTTCTGGCTCACTGATTCACCCCACCATCACATCACCCTCTCCCCAACATCACTCCACCACCTGTCCTATAGATCAAAGTGATTGTAACCAATAAATAATGTGGAAGATCACATCTCAGGGCCTTTGCACCCTCCTTTATGTACTGGCCCCCTGGTCCTATTTCATGCATTCTTAACCTGTCTTCTTCTCATTCCTTTGTCACCACCAACTCAGGTACCCACCAGTGACATGTGGGGTCTTCTTATTTTTGTTTAACTCCATGCAATGTTCATTTGTAATGTGATGGAAATGACTGTATGGTAAACCATGCTCCAGATTGACTGGAAGATATGTATACTGTGTTATTAGAAAACTAAACTCTGGTTTCCCCATCACATTTTTTGACAGAGCCGTCCTGAAGTTGAAGACCTATTATAATATATTCCTCCTAACTATAATTATTTAGGTAGAATATCATTGTTCCAACCTGAAGCAAATGGTTTCTTTATAGAATTATCTCCCATATTCAGCAATTCCCAACTGATCACCAAATGCCATGTTTTACATGGTAAAAGCCATCTGTTAAATAGTGACAACAAGAGAAAAAACTATCTGACCTAGGTAAACAGAGCATCTTCATCACAAGAACATCATCTATTGTTAGCATCATTTCAATTCTTTAGTTTACTGGATAAACGCCATTCCAAATTTTGGAATTCTGATAATTTAAATATCTTTTTTCATAGAATATGAGAGTATTACATATAATAAGGATAAGTGGTTTCATATTGTATGTACACATATGTACATCAAAATATAAAAATATTTAATTGATGTACTTTAAAAATACTCAAAAGCAACACACATTAACTTCTTGGAAGTAAGATCAGGTCTGTTTACTCACCAGTCTAATACCAGTAACTAGACCTGGCACTAACAGTGTTCAAAAATTTTTTCCTTCAGGTTTGATATATAATTGATATCTCATACAATATACTCTTCTAAAGTACACAGTTCAATACGTTTTAGCAAATGCATATGGTCACATAACTACCACAACCACCAAGACAGAGTATTTCCATCATCTCAAAAGGTTCCCTTGTGCTCTTTGTTAGTCCCCTAACCCATACCCAAGCCCCAGACAACCACTTTGATTTCTGTCCCTAAAGTTCTGCCATTTACAGAGCATCAAATAAGTGGAAACATAGATTATGTAGGTTTTTTTAGACTGGCTTCTTTCACTTAACAACTATGTTATTATTCTACTAGGAGTTCACTGCTTTTTGTTGCCAAGTTGTATTCTACTGCATGGATATACCATAATTTGTTTATCTAGTCACCATTTGATAAATATTTGAATTATTTCCAGGTTTTGGTACTTATTAATAAAACTGCTCTAAAAATTTGCATGCAGGGTTTTTTTTTGTGAACATATGTCTACGTTTCTCTTGGGTAAATAGGAATACTAGATCACATGCAATAATTATTTTTGAATAAATGAATAATGTCCCAATATTTCACATGAGCCAAATATACTGCCATGTCAGTAATAAACTTCTCTTTTGTTTCTAAACCCTGTAGGGCTGTGCAGCTCTTACAGCCTGCTTCTTAATCTCAGAATACTGGGAGGTGGGGGACCCACAGTTGTTTTAATATTTTAAAAGCCACAATTAATTTTAGTCCATTCTTAAAGTTTCTTTGCCGATAAAACTTCCCCCAAACTAGTGAGTTTCTTCCCTAATTTCAGTCAGTTCTACGTGCCATTATGTCACCTATGATTCTTTCCAAGACTAGTTCTTCATTTAGTTCTTTACCTGACCTCTCTTTCTTGATTTAAAAATGGGTTACTTTTATGCTGTCAAGCTTCTAAGGAGAGATTATAACTTTAGTTAGGTCTTTGCCTTGGGCCATTTTATCCAAATGAAAAGTTTCACTATGTGCCATTTAATCTGATCCTTTCTCTGAGGAGCCTTAATCCATTGAAACATTTTGTCAATAGTCATGAAGTCCACATGTTTAGTCTGACATTTGTCTCAAGGCTGAATTTGATAGGTTTCTGTTCCTGAAACATTTTCTCAATTTTACATTGTAATTCTTGAGGTCTAAAACCAGCTTATTTCACAACTCCACAATTACAACAAGGGTAATCAAGAGTGTGCTACTGTCATGACAGCTATATAGATCAATGGAACACATATCAAAGTCCAAAAATAAAAACGGTATGTCTATGGTCAACTGATTTTTGACAAGAGGGCTAAGAACATTCAATGGGGAAAGAATAGTCTTCTCAATAAATAATGCTCAACAAATGGCTATCCATGTGCAAAAGAATGGACGTTGACTCTTATACCATGAACAAAAATTAACTCAAAATGGATCAAAGAACCTGAGTGTAAGAGTTAAAACCATAAAGCTCTTCAAAGAAATCATGGTTGTAAATCTTTGTGCCACTGAATTAGATAATCAGGTATTCCCTTTTATTTCTGCTTGCAAAGCAGCCAATTCTTTCCCAGATTTGTCTTTTTAACAGTACATACTGCTAATATTCTGTGTTCTATCCTCTCTTCCCAGAGAACAAGTTCATTAGACTGTTGTGCCTCCCCAATTACCACAGATAGTTTTACTAAATTCATTGCCACTATGTAACATTAATCCTCTATCTTTTCAGCCTCCAATATCAGTTTCCTTGCTGGCTCTTCCCTAACTGCTAAGGTAATACCACACTTCTGAGTTTTTGTTATGCAGCATTCCAATCCCGATACTGATTTCAACATTAGCAAAGACAAGCAGGATAGTAACCTGAAAATTCCAGTAGCTTCACCTATTCAGTGTAGCAGTAGAGAGGGAGAAGAGCCATTTTTTCAACATGTTCCACACATGGTCACCCAGAGACCAGGCTAGGAGAATTTACCAATTGGAATTCTACTCATCTTCATGGCATGGAAAGTCAGCTGGACATTCATGCACTAATTCTTGTCTATTTTGGCTGGGAAGAGATTAACTAAATTTCTGTTCGTAGCCCACTGACAACTGTAAAAGACTTGGAATGTTTGGTGATCATGACTGCCTCTGCTACAATATGATTTCATAGTTTTAATGACATAGGTTCTATACTTTTCCTGTTTCCTCTCTAGAGTTTTTGAAATGAAGACAAGAATTTTACACTGTTGGTGGGAGTGTAAATTAGTTCAATCATTGTGGAAGACAGTATGGCCATTCCTCAAGGACCTAGAAATAGAAATTCCATTTGACCCAGCAATCCCATTACTGGGTATATATCTAAAGGATTATAAATCATTCTACTATAAGGACACATGCACACGAATGTTCATTGCAGCACTGTTTACAATA
>CAUYLG010022513.1:0-13896 GCA_963573385.1 Cacajao melanocephalus | reverse complement strand
AGAGAATGAATCCAAGCTGGAAAATATTCTTCAGGATATTATTCAGGAAAACTTTCCTAACCTAGTAAAGCAGGATAATACTCAAATCCAGGTAATACAGAGAATACCACAAAGATATTCTTCAAGTAGAGCAACCCCAAGACACATAATTGTTAGATTCACCAGGGTTGAAATAAAGGAGAAAATTCTAAGGGCAGCTAGAGAGAAAGGTCAGGTTACCCATAAAGGGAAGCCTATCAGACTCATAGCAGATCTCTCAGCAGAAACCCTACAAACTAGAAGAGAGTGGGGGTCAATATTCAATATCCTCAAAGAAAAGAATTTTCAACCCAGAATCTCATATCCAGCCAAACTAAGCTTCATAAGTGAAGAAAAAATAAAATTTTTTCACGAACAAGCAAGTACTCAGACATTTCATCACCACCAGGCCTGCTTTACAAGAGCTTCTGAAAGAAGCACTGCATACAGAAAGGAACAACCAGTATTAGTCCTCCCAAAAACTTACCAAAAGGTAAAGAGTGTCACCATAATAAGTCAAAACCTATCAGTACGCTGTATCTAGATCTATTTCACATGCAAGGACACACAAAGACTCAAAGGGATGGAGGAAGATTCACCAATCAAACGGAGAGCAAACAAACAAACAAACGGGAGTTGTAATTTTCATCTCTGACAAAACAGAGTTTAATAGTAATAAAGACTAAAAGAAATGGAGGACATTACATAATGGTAAAAGGATCAATGTAACAAGAAGAGCTAATGATCATAAATATATATGCACCCAATACAGGAGCACCCAGATACATAAGACAAGTTCTTAGTGACTTATAAAGAGACTTAGACTCCCGCACAATAACAGCGGGAGACTTTAACACCATATTGTTAACATTAGATTGATCAACGAGATAGAAAATTAACAAGGACGTTTATGACTTGAATTCAGACCTGGAACAAGTAAACTCAATAAATATTTGTAGAATTCTCCACCCCAAATACATAAAACATACATTTTTCTCAGTATCATATTACACCTATTCTAAAAGTGACCACATAATTGGAAGTAAATCACTCTTCAGCAATTGCATAGCATTTCACAGATTTAAATGAAACATTGGTTGGCTGTTTGTTTGTTATTTTCTTCCCTTATTCCTTCCTGTGTCCGTTGTTAAGCACAATTATTGGCATAAAAGAGGTCTTTAATACCTATTTTTAGATTGCATTCCAACCTGGGCAATGGAGCAAGACTCCTGTTCTCTCTCCCTCTTCCTCTTCCTTTCTTTCATTTAAAAAAAAAAAAATTCTCCAGGGATGCCATTCATGCACATCACATCAGAGATGGTAATTTCCAAGAAAGATTATTAGAATGTTGAATGACTTTTAAGGTCATTGAGCAGAGGACTGCTTATGGACATTACCAAGAACGTTCCATAGAAGTTGCAGTTTAATAAACCTTAGCAAATCCAGCTGATGCACAAATTTTCTCCAAAGCACTGACAGTTTAGCTTTGTTGTTGTTGTTTATTAAGACAGGGTTTCACTCTGTTGCCTAGGCAGTCTCAGGTGTCCGAGTTCCGGCAGCAGGTGGCAGGTTTTTTTTTTTTTTTTGCATAATAACAACATTATTTTCTTCTGGTGATTGCAGTTTATAAAAATTTGTGCCCATGGCTGAGCAGCTGTGGCCGCTCAGGGACTTTGGCCAGCCTCAACAACAGCTGGGAGCTGAGTGAGGGCTGGCAGCCTCATTACCTTTATGCTTCTGCAGGGCTTTCTGGGTGGACTGCAGCACTGACTCATGGAACTGATGTGCAAACTCTTCTGCCACAAAGGGCTCCCATGGCTTGCTCTTCCCGTTGGTGCTGTGGGACAGCGGCACAGGTATGTCCCTGGGTGCAGCACCCCGGATGTAGTGAAGCATGCTCAGGCTCTTCTTGCCTCCAGGGGCCTCGCTCAGCCTGGTCTTCTCCCGCCTGGCAAGAGCTAGCTCCTGGACTCTCGATAGCTCCTAGGGCCAGACCTGTTCCAGCTTCCCAGGCTCCACAGCCTCTGGGATGTCAGACAAGGAAGCAGCAACACCAACCGGCTTCTCCACCTCCAGAGAGGTTTGCTGTGTGGCTGGTTCACTCACGGAGACAGCAGGACTGTCCCTCGGAGAGTTTGTCAAGGAGTCGGCCACTGCTGCTGACAGTGCCTTCTGCTTTTTCCAACAAGTCTCTCTTTCTCTTTCCTCTTCTCGGCGCTAATGTGGTTCAGGTTGAAGATGGTCAGGAACTTTTTCCTCTCTTCGAAGTTGGGACTGTTGTTCCTATCATCAGGGCTGTAGAGGGTGGACAGCACCAGTCTCTGTGAAGGCATCTGTCACTTGCTCTGAATTGTGGGGGGCGACAGGCACATCTCTCTCAACATCCACCGCCGCTTCCTCCACTTCTGGGCCACCAATTCTGCTGTTGGGTGGTCAGGCCAAAAAGCTGCAAAACCTCTAGCTTCTTGGAGGACGTGTCCAGTTTGAGGGGCGGCTGCTCAGCCACGCAGTGGAGGTGGGCCCTGACCTCCTCCTCATCGCTCTCGTCCTAAGAGTCATCGAGGTCATAGCAGTACCCTTTCTCCTGGGCCTCCAGCTGCCTGTGCTCCTCCAGGTCCAGCTTGCTGACCAGCCTCCGGCGCTGCTGCAGGAACTCATCATAGATGTAGGCAGCAGGGTTGGGGCCCCATGGCGCTGGAGGCCGGTAGGGCGAGCCAGGCTTCAGGGGTTCACTGAGCTCCCCAAAGGTGGCTGCCTGTGGGAGGGAGGCCCGCTGCTGGCCCAGGATGGTCTGGGTGGAGTTCTCCAGCTCTGCAAGGAAGGGCCCAGGCCCAGGCGGGAAGGTCTGCTGCTCCAGTCTCCCTCCCTCTTGTGGTGGCGGCGCAGGTGGTTGGTACTTGTCCTGGGGGGGCAGGCTCAGGCTTCTGTGGCCCCTCTTCCGCTTTCTCCAGGCAGAAGACCCGCTCCACCTTTACCAGTGGCATGGCTGCCTGGTGGCTGGGCTCAAATGCAGCCTGGTGGCTGTGCAGAGGGTGGCTCTCAGGCCACCGTGTCTCCAAGGTGTTGTCCATCAGGGACACGGGGTTCCAGAGGGCTATAGGGGCAGCATGGAGCTGGGGCTTGGGCGAAATCAGAGGTGGTGGACCCCCAAAGTACTGCGGAGGGTCACGGCCACCAGGCTCGTGACGGTTCGGTCCTGGCCTGGTGGTGCTCTCGGGCCTGTGCTCACCTCAGCAGGTACTGGGGGCCAGCCCATGTCCAGGTGCTGCTCCAGCACCTGATGCTGGAACTCAGACACCTGAGACTGCCGGATTGCAGTGGTGCAATCACAGCTCACTGCAGCCTTGACCTCCCAGGCTCAAGCAATTATCCTGCCTTAGCCTCCTGAGTAGCCACCACACTTGGCTAATTATTTTTACTTTTTTTTTTTTTTTGAGAGATGGGATGTCACCATATTGCCCAGGGTGGTCTTGAACTCCTAGACTCAAGGGATCCTCCCACCTTGGCCTCCCAGTGTTGAGATTACAAGTGAGAACAAGCCAATTTTTTGACTGGGTTCATGTTTAATTTATTTTGTTATTTATTTGTATTTTATTTTAAATTTCTCTTTGTGTGTGTGTGTGTGTGTGTGTGTGTGTGTGTGTGTGTGTGTGTATCTGACTGAGTCTCTCTCTGTTACCCAGGCTGGAGTGCAGTGGTGAAATCTCAGCTCACTGCAACCTCCACCTCCTGGTTTCAAGCAATTCTCTTGCCTCAGCCTCTGGAGTAGGTGGGACTACAGGTGTGTGCCACCATGCCCAGCTAATTTTTGTATTTTTAGTAGAGATGGGATTTCACCATGTTGTCCAGGCTGGTCTCAACCTCCTACCTCAGGTGATCCATGCACCTTTGCTGCCAAAGGCATGAGCCACCATGCCTGGCTGAAGTTTCTCTTAATCTTCAATTTTGGTATGGTTCTGGCATGAAGTTTGTTTCCTGCCATGGAAACCCAAACTATAACATTGCATCTCTGGAAAATATGGGCTAGACTTGACTTGGGTTCAATTGTGACTGACGCTGAAGAACCAGTTACATTCTTCAGTCCAATAACAGCTATAAGACTGTGATATTGGGGCCGGGCAAGGTGGCTCATACCTGTAATCCCGACACTTTGGGAAGCTGAGCTGGGTGGATCACTAAAGGTCAGGAGTTCAAGACCAGCCTGGCCAACATGGCAAAACGCTGTCTCTACTAAAAATGCAAAAATAAGCCAGGCATGGTGGTGCATGCCTGTAATCCCAGCTACTTGGGAGGCTGAGGCAGAAGAATCACATGAACCTGGGAGGCCGATGTTGCAGTGAGCTGAGATTGCACCACTGCACTCCAACATGGGTGACAGAGCGAGACTCTGTATCAAAAAAAAAAAAAAAAAGAAAAGAAAAGACTACACTATGTCCCTAGGGGCCTTAATAAAAAGTGCTGGATGGGGCAGTGGCTCAACCCTGTAGTGGTGGCACTTTGGGAGACTAAGGTAGGAGGATCACTTGAGCCCAGGAGTTAGAGACTAGCCTGGGCAACATGAGACCCTGTCTCTAACACAAAATTTAAAAATTAGCTGGGTATGGTGGCACCTATCTGTGGTCCCAGCTATTCAGGGGGCTGAAGTAGGAGGATTTTTTTATTTTTAATTTTTTTTTTTGAGGTAGAGTCTTGTTCTGTTGCCCAGGCTGGAGTGCAGTGGCGCAATCTCAGCTCACTGCAACCTCCGCCTCCTGGGTTCAAGTGATTCTCCTGCCTCAGCCTCCAGAGCAGCTGGGACTACAGGTACGCACCACCACGCCCAGCTAATTTTTGTATTTTTAGTAGAGACAGGTTTCACCATATTGGGCAGGCTGGTCTCAAACTCCGGACCTCGTGATCCACCAGCCTTGACCTCCCAAAGTTCTGGGATTATAGGCGTGAGACACCGCCCCTGGCCAATTTTTAATTTTTGTGGATAAATAGTAGGCAAATAAATTTATGGGTTACATGAGATATTTTGATAAAAGCATGCAATGAGTAATAATCACATCAGAGTAAATGGGATGTCCTTCCCCTCAAGCATTTATCCTTTGTTAAAAACAATCCAATTATACTCTTTTAGTTATTTAAAAATGTACAAGTAAATTAATTTTGACTATAGTCACCCTGTTGTGCTAGCAAATACTAGGTCTGATTTATTTTATTTTGCAGATAGGGTCTTGCTCTGTCACCCAGGCTGATGTTGCAGTGGTGTTATCCCGGCTCACTGGAGGCTTGATCTCCAGGTCGTAAGTGATCCTTTCACCTCAGCCTCCCCAGTAGCTGGGACTACAAACCTGCACCACCATGCCTGGCTAATTTTTGTATCTTTTTTTTTTTAGAGACGGTGTCTCCCTATGTTGTCCAGGCTGGTCTTGAACTCCTGGGCTCAAGTGATCCTTCCACTTTGGCCCCCAAAAGTTCTGGGGTTACAGAAGTGAGCCACTGTGCTCAGCCCTGATACATTTTTCCTTTCTTTCTTTCTTTTTTTTTTTTTGAAATGGAGTCTCCCTCTCACCCAGGCTGGAGTGCAGTGGTATGATCTCGGCTCACTACAACCTCTGCCTCCTGGGTACAAGCGATTCTCCTGCCTCAGTCTCCCAAGTAGCTGGGATTACAGGCATGCGCCACCATGTCTGGCTAATTTTTGTATTTTTTTAGTAGAGACAGGGTTTCACCATGTTGGTCAGGCTGGTCTCGAACTCTTGACCTCATGATCTTCCTGCCTCAGCCTCCAAGTGCTGGGATTACTCACATAAGCCACCTCACCTGGCCCTGATTCATTTTTTTCTAACTAATTTTTTGTACCCATTAGCCATCCCTACTTGCCCTGCCTCCCAGCCCCCACTACCCTTCCCAGCCTATGGTAACCATTCTTCTACTCCATGGTTTCAACTGTTTTAATTTTTAACTCCCACAAATAAGTGAGAACATTTGAAGTTTGTCTTTCTGTGCCTGGCTTATTTCACTTAACATAAAGACCTCCAGTTCCAATCAGTTGTTGCAAATGACAGGATCCTGTTCTCTTTATGGCTGAATAGTACTCCATTGTGTATATGTACCACAATTTCTTTATCCATTCCTCTGTTGGTGGACACTTACATTGTTTCCAAATCTTGGCTATTGTAAACAGTGCTGCAACAAACATGACAGTGCAGATATCTCTGTGATGTACTGATTTCCTTTCTTTTGGGTCTACACCTAGGAGTGGGATTGCTGGATCATATGGTAGCTCTAGTTTTAGTTTTTGGAGGAATCTCCTAACTGTTCTCCCTAGTGGCTGTACTAACTTACATTCCCACCAACAGCGTATGAGGGTTCCCTTTTCTCCACATCCTTGCCAGCATTTGCTGTTGCCAGTCATTGGGATAAAAGCCATTTTGACTGGGGGAAGATGATATCTCATTGTAGTCTGATTGGCCTTTCTCTGATGATCAATGACATTGAGCACCTTTTCGTACGCCTGTTTGCCATTTGTATGTCTTCTTTTCAGAAATGTCTATTTAGACGTTTTGCCCATTTTCAGATTGGGTTATTAGATTGTTTCCTATGGAATTGTTTGAGCTCCTTATATATTCTGGTTATTAGTCCTTTGTCAGATGGGTTGTTTGCAAATATTTTCTCCCATTCTGTGGCTTGTCTCTTTGTTAATTGTTTCCTTTACTGCGCAGAAGGTAATTAACTTGACATGATCCCATTTGTCCTTTTCATTTTTTCTTTTTTTTTTTTTTTGAGTTGGAGTCTCACTCTGTCACCAGGCTGGAGTGCAGTAGTGCAATCTCGGCTCACTGCAGCCTCTGCCTCCCTGGTTCAAGTGATTCTCCTGCCTCAGCCTCTGAGTAGCTGAGATTACAGGCATGAGCCACCACACCCAGCAAATTTTTGTATTTTTAGTAGAGAAGGGTTTCACCATGTTGGCCAGGATGGTCTCTATCTCCTGACCTCATTATCCCCTCGCCTTGGCCACTAGGTTTTTTTTTTTTTTTTTTTTTTTTTTTTTTTTTTTTTTGAAACAGAGTCTCACTTTCTCTCCCAGGCTGGAGTTCTGTGGTGTAATCTCAGCTCACTGCAACTTCCACCCCTGGGTTCAAGCAATTTTCCTGCCTCAGCCTCCCAGGTAGCTGGGATTATAGGCGTGCACCACCACGCCTGGCTAATTTTTGTATTTTTAGTAGAGACAGGGTTTTGCCATGTTGGCCAGGCTGGTCTTGAACTCCTGACCTCAGCTGATCTGCTCACCTCAGCCTCCCAAAGTGCTGAGATTACAGGCATGAGCGACTGCACCCAGCTACCATTTGTTCATTTTTGCTGTGGTTGCCTGTGCTTGTGGGGTATTTCTCAATAAATATTTGCTGAAGTGGGAGGATTGATTGAGCCTGGGAGTTCAAGGCTGCAGTGAGCCCTGATTGTGTCACTGCACTCCAGCTTGGGCAACAGAGTGAGACCCTTTCTTAAAAAAAAAAAATAAATAAAATAAAATAAATCGGTAAAAGTGCTGCTTTTATGATTTCTCTTATCAGAAAGTTTCTCCTAATAGCACTTTAAAACTTTTATTTTATTTTTTGAGATAGGATTTCACTCTGTTGCCTAGGCTGGTGTGCAGTGGCAGGATCAGGGCTCATTGCAGCCTCAGCTTCCCAGGCTCATGCTATCCTCCTACCTCAGCCTCTGGAGTAGCTGGAACTACAGGTATGAGCCACCTCACCCAGCTAATTTTTCATATTTTTTGTAGAAACCGGGTTTTGCCACGTAGCCCAGGTTGGTCTCAAACTCCTGGGCTCGCCCTTGAGCCCGTCTCGGCCTCCCAAAGTGCTGGAATTACAGGCATGAGCCACTGTGCCTGGTGCACTTTCTATGTTTTAAGGAATAGTAGTGTCATAGAGGGTGCCGCTTGACCATCCATATGGCTTGAACTTTCCGCTGTGCCCAGCATGACAGTATTAAGCATCTGACGGTTCCGATTCCTTTTGTGGAAAGCCTTGCTGCTGGCTGTCCTTGTGTGATAGGCCAGGATAGCTGGGGAGTTATCCTGGGAACAGCCCTCAGATGAATGACTCTCCAGAGTTAGTGAATAAATAGCTCAGCTCCCTCACCCCAGACAGAATAATTCTGAGATGTGTTTCCCCAGGGATTTCCTTCTCCAGGGTGGAAGCTGGCATAATAGCACAGTCTTGTGGGCTGCCTTTCCTTCCTGTACCACTTTGCCACCTCTCCATGGGTGTTATCTGAATCTCTCCAATTAACTACATTTACTCTCTCAGTTTAGGGCAGTTTTTAGTGTTTCTCAACCTTTTTATTTTCATCATCACTCCTGGAATGAGCCTTTTTAGACATTTGTTTATTTATTTATTTATGAGACATGGTCTCACTCTGTTGCTCAGTGGTACGATCACAGCTCACTGCAACCTCTGTCTCCCAGGTTCAAGGGATCTTCCTACCTCAGCCTCCTAAGTAGCTGGGACTATAGGCATGTGCTGCCATCCCTGGCTAATTTTTTGTATTTTTCGTAGAGACGGGATTTCACTGTATTGTCCAGGCTGGTCTCAAACTCCTGACCTGAAGTGATCCACCTGCTCTGGTCTCCCAAAGTGCTGGGATTACAGGCATGAGTCATGGCACCTGGCCAGCTCTTTTTGTTTTGAAAACATAGGGGCCACATAGATTTCACATTGGGACTTCTTTTTCCTAGTTATGCCCCTGGGGAGAGGAATAGGAAATGAAGAAATTTACGGGACATTGAAAGTAGATGGTCTTTCAATCGTATGTCTTCTATTCAGAAATGTCTATTTAGACCTTTTGCCCATTTTTAAAATTGGATTATTAGATTTTTTTTCCTACAGAGTTGTTTGAGCTCCTTATATATTCTGGTTATTAATCCTTTATCAGATAAGTAGTTTACAAATATTTTCTCCCATTCTGACGGTTGTCTCTTCACTTTGTTGATTGTTTCCTTTACTGTGCAGAAGGTCGTTAGCTTGACATGATCCTATTTTTCCTTTTTATTTTTTAATTCTTATTTTCTTTTGGAGACAGAGTCTCACTCTGTAGCCCAGGCTGGAGTGCAGTGGTGCTATCTTGGCTCACTGCAGCCTCTGCCTCTTGGGCTCAAGTGATTCTTGTGCCTCAGCCTCCTTAGTAGCTGGGACTAAAGGCATGTGCCACCATGCCTGGCTAATTTTTCTTTTTTTGATACAGAGGCTGGGCACGTGGTTCACCCCTGTAGTACCAACACTTTGGGAGGCCAAGGTGGGCAGATCACCTGAGGTCAGGAGTTCAAGACTAGCCTGGCCAACATGGCAAAACCCATCTCTACTAAAAATTCAAAAAAATTACCCAGGCATGTTGGTGCACACCTGTAGTCCCAGCTGCTAGGGAGGCTGAGGCACAAGAATCGCTTAAACTCAGGAGGCAAGGGCTGCAGTGAGCCAAGACTGTATCACTTCACTCCAGCTTGGGCAATAGAGCGAGACTCTGTCTCAAAAAAATAAAAATAAAGTAGTTAAAGGCCAGGCGTGGTGGCTCATGCATACCTGTAATCCCAGCACTTTGGGAGGCTATGGCAGGTGGATCACCTGAGGTCAGGAGTTTGAGACCAGCCTGGCCAATGTAGTGAAACCCCGTTTCTACTAAAAACACAAAAATTAGCTGGGTGTGATGGCAGATGCCTGTAGTCCATGAGTCCCAGTTATTTGGGAGGCTGAGGCAGGAGAGAATCACTTGAACCTGGGAGGGAGAAGTTGCAGTGAGCCAAGATCACAACACTGCACTCTAGCCTGGGCGATAAGCATGAAACTCTGTCTCAAAAAAAAGAAAAGATAGGCCAAGTGAGGTGGCTCACACCTGTAATCTCAGCACTTTGGGAGGCCGAGGTGAGTGGATCACAAAGTCAGGAGTTTGAGACCAGCCTGGCCAATATGGTGAAACCCTGTCTCTACTGAAAATACAAAAAGATTAGCCAGGTGTGGTGGTGCATGTCTGTAATCCAGCTACTTGGGAAGCTGAGGAAGGAAAATTGCTTGAGCTTAGGAGGTGGAGGTTGCAGTGAGCTGAGATTGTGCCACTGCACTCCAGCCCGGGCAACAGAGCGAGACTCCGTCTAAAAAGAAAAAAAGGTAGATGACAGTAGAGAGTACTGGATTCCTTAAACAGTCATCTCACTGAAAACAACTATAAATGCTAGATAAAATATATCAAAATACTTTTAAAAAGACATCATGGAACTGCTAAGAGAATAAAGAATATGTGATCAAATTTTTTTTTTTTTTTGAGATGGAGTCTCACTCAGTTACCCAGGCTGGAGTATAGTGGCGAGATCTCAGCTCACTGCAACCTCCACCGCCTGGGTTCAAGCAGTTCTCCTGTCTCAGCCTCCTGAGTAGCTGAGATTACAGGCGTGTGCCAAAATCCCTGGCTAATTTTGTATTTTTAGTAGAGATGCGGTTTCACCATGTTGGTCAGGCTGGTCTGGAACTCCTGACCTCAGATGATTCGCCCACCTCGGCCTCCCAAAGTGCTGGGATTACAAGTGTGAGCCACCATGCTCGGCAGAGATCAAAATTTATCCAGAGATGTGAACTAATTCTAAAATTGGCTTTGTCGTGGGGCTGGGAGATCTCTTGAACTCTTGTAACCTTGAATTTCTTTTTTTTTTTTTTTGAGACGGAGTCTTGCTCTTTTGCCAGGCTAGAGTGCAGTGGCACGATCTCGGCTCACTGCAACCTCTGTCTCCCGGATTCAAGCAATTCCCTTCCGTCAGCTTCCTGAGTAGCTAGGACTACAGGCACGCGCCACCACACCTGGCTAAATTTTTGTATTTTAGTAGAGACAGGGTTTCACTATGTCCAGGATGGTCTCAATATCCTGACCTCATGATCTGCCTGCCTCGGCCTCCCAGAGTGCTGGGATTACAGGTGTGAGCCACCGCACCTGGCTACCTTGAGTTTCATTTTAACATGAAAATAGAGAGACGAGACAAGAAGGCAGACAGAAGCCAAAAACTGAGGCTTCCAAAGGGCAGAGTCTAATAAGCCCATCTTCAGTGTAAGAGTATGCTGTGGTCTGAATGTGTGTGCTCCCCGCTGTGGTGTTATGGTATTTATTGGTTTTCATCCATGTTCCTGGCTCATAACTCCCAAAGCCCGTGTCCTGGACTTTTGTTATAATGTTGAGTGTGTTAGGCACAGGGGAAGCCTCTGACCTTCTCCTGCCTTCCTTCTACTCTAATGTTTTCCCACCTTTCTGATTGTGGGTCTTAAGACCTTTCCAAGAGAGAGTCCCACCCTGTACAGTGGGGGAACGAATACTGTTGTCATGAAGTTTCCAAAACAACCCCAAAAAGGCCCTGCAGCCCTGGAGTTAAAGCTAGTTCCCAACCCAGTCCTGTCCTGCAGCAGCCTGCCTCCTCTTTCCTTTCAGCATGACAGATACCGCTGTGTCCTTCACCAAGGAATTTCTGGCAGGTGGAGTGGCCACAGGCATCTCCAAGACAGCAGTAGCACCCGTTGCTCGGGTCAAGCTGCTGCTGCAGGTGCAGATGCCAGCAAGCAGATTCCGGCAGATAAGCCATGCAGGGGCATAATATGTAGACTGTGTGGTCCATATTCCCAAGGAGCAGGGAGTCCTGTCCTTCTGGCTTGGTAACCTGGCCAATGTCATCAAATACTTGCCCACCCAGGCTCTCAACTTCGACTTCGAAGATAAATATAAGCAGATCTTCCTGGGTGGTATGGACAAGAGGACCCCGTTTTGCAGGGAATCTGGCAGCAGGCAGTGCTGCTGGGGCCACATACTTGTGTTTTGGGTACCCTCTTGATTTTGCCCATACCCATCTACCAGCCAATGTGGGTCAGGCTGGAGCTGAAAGGGAATTCCGAGGCCTTGGTGACTGCCTGGTTAAGATCTACAAATCTGATGGGATTAAGGGACTGTACCAAGGCTTTAACGTGTCTGTGCAGGGTATTATCATCTACCGAGCTGCCTACTTTGGTATCTGTGCCACTGCAAAGGGAATGCTTCCGGATCCCAGGAACACTCACATCGTCATCAGCTGGATGATCGCACAGACTGTCACTGCCGTTGCGGGGTTGACTTCCTATCCTTTTGACACTGTTCGCCGTGGCACGATGATGCAGTCGAGGTGCAAAGGAACTGACATCATGTACACAGGCACACTTGACTGCTGGAGGAAGATTGCTTGTGATGAAGATGGCAAAGCTTTCTTCAAGGGGGCATGGTCCAGTGTTCTCAGAGGCATGAGTGGTGCTTTTGTGTTTGTCTTGTATGATGAAATCAAGAAGTGCACATAAATTATTTCCTAGGAATGTCCCCCTGTGAACAGGCATGATGTATTATATAGCATATCGTGAGCACTCTTGACAGACTCCTGGCTGTCCATTTATCAGTGGCAACTATTTACTGGTTGAAAATGGGAAGCAATAATGATCATCTCTTGAGAAATGCTGAGTGTATGATAAAGTATACTGTTTGCTGAGAACGATGGCAAGGAAAACCTGCCCCCCTTAATGAAAATTGCTTGGGGCATTCTAAAGTAGCAAAACAGAATATGTATATTATACACCGGTTAAAACAATTCTTTAAGCATGGGATATGTGAGCCTGTCCCCGTGGCTTCCTCGTGGAGAATGCTTTCTAGTTTGTCTGTGATTAGTGGTAAGCAGGCACCAACTGCTTACCTCGTTTATCTTGGGTCTATGAGAAAACAGGGAACACCTGTTTGTTGATAACAATCACCCGTTCAGAGAGAGTAACTACGTGGGTCAGAATCTGCTCAAGGCGCTCAGCCCGGAATGCTGTCAGCCCCTGAGGCTCTCAGCTTGGAAGGCTGTTGGCCCTCGGATAGTCCCACTTTGCTGTTCTATCTGGGTGTCTGCTTCTCAATGCCTTCAGCGCCGCCTGGGTGGGGGTCTCTACGGCTGAGCTGGACTCGGTAATCATCCACCAGTTTTCTCTTACAGCTGTTTCCATGATGGTGATGATGGAACTCAATTATATTTTTTATTTCAGCCACTCCTGATAAATAACAAATTTGGAGAAATAAAAATATCTTTAAAAAATAATCAAAAAAGGCCAGGTGTGGTGGCTCATGCCTGTAATCACAGCACTTTGGGAGGCAGAGGCAGGCGGATCACAAGGTCAGGCGTTCGAGACCAGCCTGGCCAACATGGTGAAGTCCTGTCTCTACTAAAAATACAAAAAATTAGCTGGGCGTGGTGGCAGGTACCTGTAATCCCAACTACTTGGGAGGCTTAGGCAGGAGAATTGCTTAAACATGGGAAGTGAAGGTTGCAGTGAGCCGAGATCACCTCACTGCACTCCAGCCTGGGTGACAGTGTGAGACTCTGTCTCAAAAAAAACAAAACAAAAACAAAAAATCAAAAAAGACGGTTCAGTGAGCTTCCAGGTAGCTGAACACGTAGAGGTTTCTGGAACGTGGCTCACTCCGGGAGGACCTGGTAGCTCCACACGCTTTCTCTCATGCCACCTCTGTGCCTTTTTATGTGTCTCATTTACAATAGCCTTTTATTTTATTTATTTATTTATTTATTTTTGAGACAGAGTCTCGCTCTGTCGCCAGGTGCCAGGCTGGAGTGCAGTGGTGCGATCTCGGCTCACTGCAACCTCTGCCTCCCGGGTTCAAGCAATTCTCCTGCCTCAGCCTCATGAGTAGCTGGGACTACAGGCGCACGCCACCACGCCCAGCTAAATTTTGTATTTTTAGTAGAGACGGGGTTTCACCATGTTGGCCAGGATGGTCTCGATCTCTTGACCTCGTGATCCGCCCGCCTCAGCCTCCCAAAGTGCTGGGATTACAGGCGTGAGC
>CAUYLG010022512.1:0-67828 GCA_963573385.1 Cacajao melanocephalus | reverse complement strand
TTTTCTCAGTATCACATTATACTTATTTTAAAAGCGACCACATAATTGGAAGTAAATCACTCCTCAGCAATTGCATAGCATTTCACAGGTTTAAATAAAATATTGGTTGGCTGCTTGTTTGTTATTTTCATCCCTTATTCCTTCTTGTCTCCATAGTTAAGCACAATTATTGGCATAAAAGAGGTTTTTAATACCCATTTTTAGACTGCATTCTAGCCTGGGCAATAGAACAAGAATCCCGTTCTCTCTCCCTCTTTCTTTCTCTCTTACATTGTTTTTTTCTTTCTTTCTTTCTTTCACTCTTTCTTTCTTTCTTCTTTTCTCTCTTTTTTTTAAAAAAAAATACATTTCAAATGTATTTTTACCATAAAAGACCTATGTCCATGCTTAAGCAGGGTCCAGGAAGCAGCTAAAAATCAACTTTTGAAGAATTACAAATTGAAAAGATTTAGAGAAGATACCTAAAGGCCAAGTCCACAAGTCAATTACAAAGTTTGAAGAAGTTAAGACTAAGACATGCATTTAAGAGCCTGGACAGGACTTCTGAAAACTGAGTTTCCATGGAAAGTAGGAAGCCAACTGCCCTTTCCTGGAACTGCAATGATTCTATCTAGTGTCTCTCTTTCTCTTTCTCTCTAACTCATCTAATCTCTCCTATCAATCGAATCGAATCGAAGAGATGGTAAGAGACAGGTTTTGCTATGCTGCCCAGGCTAGAGTGCAGTGGAGTGCATTCACAAACATGATGATGGCAAATTACAATACAAGCAATTGTCCTGGTTTCAAGTGATCCTCTTGCCTCATCTTTTCAAGTAGCTTTGACTAAAGGAATACATCACCATACCCAGCTATAATAGTCATTATAATGAGGCAATTCTAAATAGTCATTATAACCAGGCAAAATTCAATCTTCCCATGATTCAGAGTTCAGAATTCATTTCCACAAAGAATTACATGGGCTCTTCTATTTGCAAGGACTTCATCAGAATTTGGGATGCAGTGGGGGGAGGTAGGTGTCCAAGAAAAAGAGCAAAAGAAGCAGGGGGCAACTTCCATCACTCTGTTTCTCTTTTTTATTTTTCATAGAACATATCACTGCGCCATTAATTTATTAATTTAATGGTGTATTACTTTCTTTTTTCTCTTTAGAGTTTCAGATCCATAAAGGCAAGCACACAACATGTTTACTCTTTCATTATCAAACCTTAGAACAATGTCTGCTCTATAGTTGTAAGTACTGTTAATGAATGAAACCAGGTTCTTGTCCTCTGTTAAGTTAAAAATTGAATACAACTAACTTGGATTGGGTGGAGCAGAAGTAAGAGAGCTAAACAGGGCACTATCTGACCCTATGCAGGACAGTGAAAGTAATACTAAATTAAGATAATCAGAAAAATGAGGGTTACCACTCCAACATGGTATAGTATTTATATGCCTCCCTCATGAGAGCTTCACGGTGAACCTGCCAGGTAACAGATGAAGAAATGGAAGCTCATAGAGATGAGTGGTTTGCCCAAGACTGCAAGGCTGGGTGGCAAGGGGAGAAGGAGAGGGTCTGCCTATAATCCACGTCCCCTTTTTCTAACCACTCCGCTTGCAGCAAAACAAGGCCAGGAGGGCTGCACTTGCATTCTAACAACAGCACAGAGCCAGGCTAGACTGGTGCTACTGTTTTCTGTTAAAAGGTTGACTTTAGGGCAATCATAAATTAGTATGCTATGCTAATAAGACAACAGCTACCATTTGAATATTTACTATGCTCTGGAAGAAACTATGCCACATGCATATTTCTAGCTTATTTCTTTCCACAATCCTGTGAGGTGAGTATTATTATGCCTGTTTAACAGATGAAATTCAGGATGGGAGAGACTGGACTACAAAATGATCTCTTAATTTCTTAGTGCTAAAAATCTCTAAGTTTGAATGATACCCTCCTTGTCTTAGGGAAAAGAAGCTCCAAGCAAACCTTTCTTGGGAACTTACTACATGCCAGACACTATACGATGTACTTCTTGACATGCCTCATCTCATTTCTACAGCCCTATGACCCGAGTACTGTTAGTGTCTTTCTTCTTTACAGGTGACAAAACTGGGTTGACAGAGGTTAAAACATGCCCAAGGCCACAGGGCAAGTGATGGAATCAAGAACAAGTGCAGAGCCACGGCCTAATCCTTTCACCACAAGAACACAGCTCTAAGATGCAAGCCACTTGATTTGTTCCTTTCCATGAGAAGAGCTGCAGTTCTTGTCAACATAGGATGAAACAGACTTCGTGCTCCTAGGACTGGCTAACTTCCATCCAAATGTTCACATTTTATTCTCCTGAAATATGTATTTTGTACCTCCTGGGGCAAGGGCCCGGCTAGGCACCAGGGATATAAATGTGAGTAAGACCAAGACCATGGGGTGCCTGCCCTCATAAAGCCTGCAGTCCAGCCCTGATTGCTCGCTAGTAAGAACCCCAGTCCCATCATGGGCAGCACTCGCCCACAGAGCCACCTTCCCTGGGCTTCCAGATGCTGGCAGACTGCCTCTGTCTCCTGGTGTGCCCAAATAAAACTGAATTCTTTAAACTCCTGATCCAGCTGGCAAAGGGAAGCCCTTGAAAGTTACAGATGTTTCCTTGCAAGGACAAGAAACTGCTTACACTAAGACCTCTATGTCTATTCCTAAGCTGTGACTCATCTGTCTTTTGGGTTGTGGCCTCAATAACACTTCTCTATTTTATTCCTGAAAGAACAAAGCTGGAAGGGAATACTTGATCCTGGAGACAGGAATATTAGTAAGCCATCAGAAGATGATAAAACATGCAGAACTAAAGTACACACATTTCTGCAAGGGACTAAGAAAATATATTGAGCTGTTTCACTAGACCATTGCTAATTCATAACAGCATAAGTCTAGACATAGGGAGAAAGAATGGAGAAAAGTGTAAGCAAAAGGTGGGAAAGAACAGGGGAGAAGAGAAAGCAGGAGAAAGGGAGAAAAAGCCAGAAGGCTTGAGGCATCCATGTTATCTTGAGGGTTTTAGAGGAGAAAAGACTCAAATTATCTAACCTCATTACCCACTGAAAGCCGAGGGCCTGAACCACAGCCACAACATAATCATTCCTACATGCCAGGCACTGCACTAAATGCTCTCACTTATCATCTCAAGTAATCCAGGCCAGGAGTGGTGGCTCACGCCTGTAATCCCAGCACTTTGGGAGGCTGAACCAGGTGGATCACCTGAGGAATTCGAGACCAGCCTGGCCAACATGGCAAAACCCCATCTCTATTAAAAATACAAAAATTAGCTGGGTATGGTGGCGTGCACCTGTAATCCCTGCTACTCGTGAGGCTGAGACAGGAGAATAGCTTGAACCCAGGAGGCACAGGTGGCAGTAAGCCGAGATCATACCACTACACTTCAGCCTGGGTGACGGAGTGAGACTCTGTCTCAAAAAACAAACAAACAAAAAAAACATAATCTAGATAACTGTGTGAGTTGTATATGATTAGTGTTCTGATTTAACAGTTGAGAACACAGACTTAGATTAGTTAAGTGTCCAGTAAGAGAGCACACAAAGAGTAAATGGCACAGCTTGGAAACAAACCCCAGTCTGTCTCTAAAGCCCATGCTCTTAACTATATACTGCCTCTAGGGTTTGACAAACACTTCTATGCCTGAGTGCCTTGTCAAGTAGATCTGACCCTGGGGAAGGTAAGGCACAAAGAGAAGAATTATAAAAGATGAGAACCTTGCTACGGGCTCTGCCCCGCAGTCGCAAAGTCCTGAGCTCACACATTCTGCTCCCCTACATGGTCTCCACCTCCCCTCTCTCTAGTGCTGGGGCGGCAGGATCCTGATGCTGTAGAACCTTCTCCATAACCAGATTCAAAACACTTTTTCTCCTGTAGCATCTTTCCATTCCCTCTAGTGACAATGCTTTGGTGCCAGCTGCAGAGAAAACATACTTCCAGGGGTCAGATCCATTTCCACTGAGCAATTAGAAACTGAATTTGGAGCTGAACAGCAATCCACTGAAAACTGGTACACTGGCTGACCCTCCATGCCAAGGCCAGGAAACAATGTGTCTGAAGGCCTTCTAAGCAGGGCTGGCAGAAGAGGCTAGGTATGCTGGATGTAGCACACACCACGTGGACTCTGTCAAGGACTGCTGGAATTAAGCTTGAGGTATCTCCTTGGACACATCTGGTATCTGGTAGTGTAAGGCCGGTCGCCTCTCTAGGAGGCCGGACACACCCACCTCAGCACTCAGCACCTGGCTCTGCAACTCGGCACTCACCTCTGCACTCAGTACCTGGCTCTGCACAGGGCACCTACCTCTAAGCACATGCTCTCCTGAAAGGATCAGGCTGATGTAACCCTGCGTTAGGAAAAACCCGCCCAACAATCTACCCACCAATAGCAGCCCACCCCGTCTCAATCCCACTCCCCCGTAACCAATTACAACACTCGGCCACTCCTCCTTCCCTCGAGTTATAAAAACCCCCACATCCCAGGAAGTCAGCGCGACTTCTCTGGCCCCCTTTCTCCGGACCATAGAACCTCACCCGGGAGCTGGATAAATTGGCATTTAATTTTCTTATACTGGCCTCAGTTTCCTCATTTTAAACTTGGCAATAACCCTTACAGGTAGCATGAGCGTTAGCCATTTCTCTCTAAAATAGAAGTTGGAGGCCCTTCCAATCTCAGCTCACTGCAACCTTGACCTCCCAGTTCAAGCAATTCTCCTGCCTCAGTCTCCTGAATAGCTGGGACCACAGGCGCATACCACCATACCCAGCTAATTTTTGTATTTTTAGTGGAGATAGGGTTTCACCAGGTTGCCCAGGGGGCTGGTCTCAAACTCCTAGGCTCAAGTGCTCTGCTCACCTTGGCCTCCCAAAGTACTGAGATTACAGGTGTGAACCACTGTGCCCGGCCTAGTCCTGATTATCTTGACTGCAGATGGACTCGTTTAGTACTGAGGGCTGCACAGCCACCACCAGATTTTATGAGCATATGCTGCTGCATATATGGTTTTTATTTAAGTATAGAATTGTATATAGATGCTAAATATGGCTTTATAAGCACATATATTACAAATATTTTCTAAATTGGTTTATCACTGATTCTCAATGCCATAATACCCTTTCTTGCAATTGAAGGATGAAATCTGCCTCCAACAAATACTCCACGTTGTAAAGTCTGTTCCCAACCTATATTTTTTTAGATAAAATTCCATCAACGAACTCTGTCCTTGCAGTGCCTATGTTTCAAGGTGTCTATGACAAAGATCTGCACTGATGTAGAAGGTTCCACAGGGTAAATCTCATGATTTTCATTACCAAAAATTATTTAAGTATTCCAGCTGGCAGGGGAAGCCCCAGGTGCCAACCCATACTAACACTTCATATAGCTGTCCTTCATGGCAGTATAAACAGCCACCGAAAAGAGGTCAGATTCCTTCAACTGGCCCAACACATTCCACTGGCTTAAATGAATCCCCTTCCCAGATTTAAGAATTGCTTCTTCACCTCCATTTTAAAATCATACATCTAATTTTGCTTTCCTTTCCAAGTAAAAGGCAGAAATCCACATTTCTGTTTCCTTCTACTGCTGGGATTTTGCTCCACTGGCTGACTTTTCAAACAATTGTTGACATAAGGACCACAGAGAACTCCTTCCAAATCATCCTATTTTTGGTGTGTCTGAACCTCTAATGTTGACAAGGAACAAACATTATTCTCTCAAGATGAAGCAGAAGCAGCCTCAGGGATTTTCACCCTTGAACCAAATGAAGACCCCAGTTTTTCTTCCCCAGCTGGGAAGCCTTCGTGGAGTTGGGAGGGTGGCAGTGTCCTTGACTGTCTCTTTATGCCTGGATTGCACCACCTTAGGAGGGCTGAGATGCCGCAAGGAGCTCTGTGGGAACACTAGAGGGAGGACCCCAGTGGAGGGAGCACCTCAGTATCTCAGTATTGAACAGTAAGGCCATCTCTTGCCAGCCCAACCACCTGCTGTCTGGGACGGACCACTATAGGTCTATCTCCTCAATATGTCACCATACTCAGAATATGGACTATGCCTAGAATTCTCATTTAAGCCATGCTTTCCTACAAACTATACTTTAATAATGTTTTATTTAGATGGAAAATCACATAATTACCTCATTCTTATAAATCTATGTCCAATCACATTCAGAAGAGCATGCCTTTCAGACAGTTTTAAATTCAGTGGCATTACAGTTCTGTCTCCCTTCAAGAATGCTCTCAACCCTTTCTTCACTTGAGGGGAACAATCTTGCAATGCTTTTCTAACAACCTTCCAGAGGGGTCCTGTGGCTTCTCTCCCTGTATTGCTCATCATCTGGGCCCCGGAGGCCCCTGGGTCACTTGTGAGACGCTGCCTCCTCCTCGCCCATGGAGCACAGCTTCCACACACTTGCACTTGCTCAGTGGCTTCTGTCCATGGGTGGCTGCCACTCCTCTCTCTTTGCTCTCAGACAGCAACTTCTTTTCCCATCTCTCAACACCACTGATCCCAAATCGGCTGCCAAACTGTTAGGGTTGGAGTAATAGTAAAAAGCCTCCAGGCAAATTACAACCACAACAGCTGTGTTTACTAAGAGCTACAAATGAACTCATCCCAGTGCTATTGGATCAGGCGGGCAGTGATTCGGAACCTTCCAGAAGCATCCCACCCTTAGGATGTTCACTGGCTGCCTGAGCCTCCAGCTTCCCAAGCCAGCCCTGGCTTTTGCAGGAGACTCCCTGCTGAGCACCAAGGGCCTCTTTTCATTGACAGCAATCTTGTATGTTTTTTCTCACAGCTGCGGTGATTTGCGCTTAGCTGTTTATGCTGCTAGCCACCCATACAATAAGCAACTGGCTAGTGGTTTTCATGTGGGGTCACCAAGAAAACTACTCTTCATTCCCCGGCTTCTGGAACACCTCCCTTACCACCTGCGACAAAGGCCTCACATTCTATCATCCGTCACTCAAACCTTTGTACCATGAGTGGCCCGCTCTATAGTGTAAAGGTCACAGGAAAGGAAGGACATCGATAAGAGTATCATTTATCCTAAAGGTGGACTATTTCTTCTAAATGTCTCTGAGGCTTTATCACCTGTAAAACAGACACATGCTTCAAAAGGCTATGAGACAGTGCTTTATAACATCTAAAATTCATACAAATTTTTATTTGCATTCCTGGGTTAAAAGATAAGCATTCTTGAGAGACTATCACTGATATCACTGGAACCCGCATCCATACTATGACCCCCACGTGGATTTATGCGATTGGCTATTATCATGGAAACAAGGGGGCAAGTCCTTGGACGCCATGTGGCTGTATTGGGAAGCAAAGGCCCGGAGCACTGGATGTAGTTGAGGTAAAACAAGGACATAGCAAGTATCTTCTACAGCCTGATGTGATGGCTGGCTACACAGCAGCCACACATCACACACAGAAAGGAAGAGATTAAGGTTTTTCTGAACTAGGAAAATGGGTGGCTATCTAGTATGGCACTTCCCACATCTGCCTGTTTAGAGCACCTGTTGGGACACGCAGACTTCCTGGTCCCTCCCCTGGAAATTCTGACTCCATGAGGGTGACAAGGAGCCCTGGCATCTGGATGCTGAACAAGTTTCCACCTGGCACTTATGATCATGCAAGCTTTTTTTAAAAAAAAAAAAAAACAAAACAACAAACACAGACCTAGGTTCTAAGTATGAACTTCAGCTTTCCTGAATCTCCCTGGAACACAGACTGAAAATCATCTTAGCAAAGAACCCTAACACATCACTGCTATTCCAGAGGGCCATGACAGGGTCCTGCCCAGATCTACAACCAAGCTTCTGCTTGTAACTGTAAGCTATGAGATGCTCTACCAGTCACATTCTAAGGGGGAGTTTTCTCCAGCAGGTAAGAAGAAGTCTACAGGCTATTCCATTATCAAAGAGCAGGAAGCTGATAGGCTCTAAATCCCAGATGCATGGCTGCTTGCCATGCATTCTTTCCAACCACCTGAAGCCCCAACCCAAAGAAGAAAACGATGGCCATCCCAAGAATGACTCAGTAGAGGCCACAGCAGCCCATATCTGGGCTGGGCTGTCAACTGGAAAGTGTCAGTGGGCTGTGCTGTCGAGGAGAAGAAACTTGCAGTCTACTATACAGATTTCAAGAATCTGGGGTTTCTGCTAAAGCTGTATGCTGACAAAGGGGCCTTGGTTTTATTTTCCCCCCACCCTTATGCTCCAAAACTTGATAGACTTTTAAGCAGGAGACTGAAAGCATGACTTGGCCTGGAACACTGAGTCAAAGCTTCTTCTGAAACCTCACAGATTTCAGAATGCTGCTGGGAGGGCTGCCAGATGAGGAAAGCGAGAGAGCCAGAAGGCGAACGACTCCTGAGGACAAGTAGCCAATAAATGGCACAACTGAAATGAGAATCTGGGCATCTCCTTTTTCACCCAAGACTCCTCCAGCTCCTCTGCACTGTGTCCAGTCAGTGTCTCTAGGCTGAAATGGGTACAACAAGGCAAGTGTGTGACAAGGAAACCTTATGGATCTAAGAGGATTGCATAAAGCTTGCTGAAACAGGGAATGGACCACTAGAATGCTGAGATCGGGTGGGGCTATCCCCCGGTCCCATGGGCTCCTAATTAGTTCCACACTGATTCCTACACACTTAAACTTATCAAACACTGACATGCTTACACAAGGGATGTCACATGGGGTTATGTTATATTCAGTATGCGGCCAACACCATTAAAACAAATCCTTAAGGCTCCTGGACCATGGCTCTTGGAATCTTAAAAGCTAATGATTCATTTCTGATGTTTCCCTTTGCATTTTATTTTTCCTCTGTTCCTCCCTTGCCTACTCCAAGCTTATCCTTGACTTTAGAGAAAAGGCTCTGATGTGAGTGCATTTTATCATGTGCCAGGTACAAAACAGGCACAGGTAACCATGGCTTGGTAAGTGGCTGCCCCTGGGGGCTCACCATCTCCACTGGTGCCTACACTCCTCCCTGCCTCTGACAAGCACCATCTCCAAGGGATCATGAAAAGATCTTTTCTGACTTTTCCCCCAGGGGAAATAAGCAGGAGGCACACTGTTTTCTAATTTTTAATGTTCTTCTGGTTGGAACCGGAACAAATAGCTATGATCACATCAGACTTTCCAGTAAATCCAACAAAACTGATTCCAACTTTGTTATTTCAAAATATATGCCAATTTGACTTAGGGTGGGTTTAAATTTATCTGATTTATTTATCTCTATATTATCTGGGCAGAGAAGCCTGGCTAAGTAGACTAAAGAACAAAACAGAATGACAAGGTTTAACCTACTTATAAAAATGTGTTCTTTTCAAGGGTTTCCATACATTCTTTAATTACAAAGGTCTTGGGTGGTTCACTAAAACAATGAGCTAAGAGCAGTTCATTCCTACTATGAAATAAAATGGCATTTGTCCAAATGACTCCCATTTTCAATTTTGCATTAATTTAAACTAAGCCCAAGTCAACCAAATTAGCAAGCTAGATTATTACAGTTTTCAGAATGGAACTCAATCTCAGATGCAGCAGCTACCTAGTCCAGAGACTTCAACCACCCTTTTCCCCAGTTAAACCTTACTGGAAATCCAAAAGCCAAATCTATGCCACAGATATATCAGAGCTGCTCTGTTGAGGCAGGACTGATCCTATGGGGCTGCTCCTTGACCTCCTATAATAGCAGACCCTAGGGCTCCAAAGACACACAGGTGAATAATTATTGATCTCATCCAGGAGTTGTCAATTTTTTTTCTGTAAAGGATAAGACAGCAAATTTCTAGACTTTATGGGAACACAAAAAAGTCTGTCATACACACACACACACACACACACACACACACACATTTTACAACGCTTACAATGCAAAAACCAGAAAGCTAACGCCATACCCAAGACAACAAACATATCCATCTTTCCTCCTTTCCCCTCCCTAAGCGACCAATAACCTGTTTTTGGTCACTATGGATTGGTTTGCATTTTCTAGAGTTTTATATGTCTAATATACACAGAATCAAATAGCATAAGTACTCCTCTTAGTTATTTTGAAGTCATTCATGTTGTTGTGTATAATAACTCATTTATTTTAACCAATACCTTCATTTATGCAAGTGAGGAAACTGAGGCTGCAGCGGCCTGCCCTAGTCATGCATAAGACAGCAGAGCTGGCCCAGAGCCAGGTTCCAATTTCCCTGTGCAGCATCCTGTTCCCATGCCACCTCTCTGCTAATCTTACAAGAGGTTTCTAAAAACTGCTGAAGCCTTTATGGGGTCTGTGGAATTTGCATGAGTGTAGCTCTGTTCCTTTTCCACCAAATTCCCTCTCCTGGTCTCCCTGGGGCCAGCAGAGAACACAGGGAAATTCCAAAGCAGAAAGCTTTCCAAATTGTATCCCAGGTTCCACAGACAAACCGGTAATTTAAGCTAAACTTAGGGGAGATTCATTCAGTCATTAAGTAGTTACCAAGTGTCTACCACGTGCCAGGCAGCACTAGGTAAGCAAAACTGATGCAATTCCTACTCTCTCAGAGCTTATAATCTAGTAAGGAAGAGAGACTGACAACAAAAGATAAATATATACAAGATGATTCAAACGATACAAAGGGAATAAACAGGGTGCCGTGCTAGGGAGGGGGAGGGGTGACATCTGGTTGAGGGCACAAGTGTGGAACAGGGTGGTCTTGGTGGCTCCAGCTGGGGTGAGCCAGGAGAGGCAGCAGCCATTAAAGAGGCATGGCGGCCCCTGGTGGAATGGGTGACACACGGGACTCCTGTGGTTACAGCCCAGGAGCCAGAGATGAGTAGGTACAGAGCAGCAGTGGCTGGCTGGCTTGCAGAGAACCTTGCTAAAACACAGCACCCAGACTGGATTTCACTGTAAATGTAAGGTGTTCTAAGTGTGAAATGAAGTCATTGGAGAGTCTGAGCAAAGGAGTAGCATGATTCAATTTACATTTTAGAAAAGATCACTCTGGCTGCTGCTATATGGAGAATGAAGTAGAAAAGGGCAGGAGTGGGGGAAGTGGCATCACATTTCTGGAAGTTCTGCTGCCTGATTTCTCAGGCATATAGGAAAGGGACTGTGTGTCATTTCAGGGGATGCTTTACTACCACAAAGTCTTTGAGGTCTACATAAAAAGGAAATGTCAAATTCAGTTAGGACTGGTTGACTTTGGTTGTTGTCAGGCAGGCGAGGGCTGGACCACGCCAGGCCCTGGGGTCTGGAGTTGGAAACTATTTGAAATGCTCATATCAGGCTTATTTACTCTACAGAACTGGCTGCAAGGCTGTCGCTGACTTGGCGATCCTGTGGTGAGCAGCCAGGAGCAACATTTTACCTGTGATGCCAGTATTTGCTCAGGGCTTCTGCTGTACACTTAGCTCACCCAGAGACACCTTCCTTCCTAGCTGTAGAATCCTGCTCTAACCACAGACCCACTCCCTCCAGGGTAGCAGCGGTGGAGCAGCTCCATGGAACAACTGGCAGCAGGGAGGCAAGTCTCCAAGAGGAGAGGTCAGAGCCCTGACCCTGGTTCTGGCTTTGCCAGTCATGTGCTGTAGGACTTGGCCATGTCACTCCCTCTCCTTGAGCCAGCTACTCATCCGCACATCAGGATGGATAAGGAAGATAACGCTGCCCTTGCTTCCTTAAAAGGCATCAGCCTGTACCACCTTAAATGATGGCTGTGAAGGGCTCCAAGAAGCAGAAACACCACACATTCAAGGCTCTTTTATTATCAATGCATTAGTTACTGAATAAGCACTAGCTCTTGCTGAATGCCTACAAAGAGGTCCCAGGCTAATGCCTGGGGCTCCATCTCTAGGGTGATCAGGATTTCGGTTAAGTTACACTTCACTTTTTCACGTACTGGCTAACCACCGGCCTCAATCATATAGAAGAATATAATCAAGAACCCTGAAAAAGACCTCTGATGAGATCCACGCCAGGGACTGTTAGCCAATGTGCTCTGAGAGAGACATGGTTGACTTGAGACATGGCATAATTCAGAGTCAGAAAACTTCTCCCAGAAAAAGCCAGATAGTAAGTATTTTAAGGTTTTGTGGGTCATACAGTCTGTCACAATTACCTAACTCTACAATTTTAGTGCAAAAGCAGCCATGGACAAGGAATGGCCATGGCCGGGGTCCAGTAAAATGTAACTGACAAAAACAGATGTTGGGCTAGATGTGGTCCACAGGCTAGAGATTGCCAACCACTTACATAGATTAAGACTTAGAATATCTTTGGGCAGGCTTCTGTTTTCCATTTCCTCATAGGATAGAACTCCCTGGCTCATACCTCCGCCAATTCCCACTGCGGCATTTCCTATCTGGCCCCAGTGATGACATTAATAAGATCGGCAATCATGTGTTTAGACTTACTGTACACCAGCTAAGTAACGTACCCAAGCTTACGCAGCTGGTGGCACAGTCAGGATTTGAACCGAGCTACCCAGCTCCAAGTCTATGCTCCTGATCACATTGCCCAGAGGCACCTGAATGTACAAACCAGCACAGCAGGACATGAAGAAGACAGTGTGCCTTTCACCACCTCTCAGAGCTCACCACGGCTTTACCTGGGTCTTGGGGCTAGGTGGCAGAGACTAGAAGTAGCAAGGTCCGCAAATATGAAAGTAAGACTGAAGGTGACTGAACTAGGCACCCACAGTAGCAAAAAGTGACAGGTAGCAGTCTGACAAGAGCAGTAGGAAGACAAAGGTAAGGAGAAAAGACGTTCTCCTCCTCTTGCTAATTGGTCAGCTACTTTGTGCCACACACTGTAAAAATCCCAAAAATCCTAAGACCTTGATGCTCAAAGCATGCTCCTTCAACTGTCCATCAGTATCACCTGGATGCTTCTGAGAAAGACAGAGTGTCGGTCTCATCTCAGGTATGAACCAGAATCTGCATTTTAACAAGATCCTCAGGTGATGTGTGCATTAGTAAGGCTGAGAAGCCAGTAGCTATTACTGCCCCAACTTTACAGGCTAGGAACCTGAGGCTCAAGACGGTCAACCACCTCACATATAGTTATGAGTCTGAACCCCAATGTGTGATTAGAGGCAACTCTTGTTCTCCTGACATGGTCGAAGAAAGGCCTCCAGGACATTTACCTTAGCAGTGATAATGTATTAACATGTCGTAAGATTAAGGTGGGATCAAGAATAAATAAGATACGAACCCTGCACTATCACTTGAAGATTCAGTTATGCTCTGGATACTATTTTTAAAGAAACATAGAAACTAAAGTAATATAGTTAAGACTTCAATTTCTCTATTTCAAAAATCTTTTTACGAAGTTGACTAATTTTCCATTCCCTGATGACTTCAGTTAAAAGAATGTAGAAGGATTTTGAATTTGACCATACTGGACAGACTGCCTGTTCTTCTGGGCACATCTCTAGTGTTAGCAGGAGCTAATGATTAGATGGCGTCAGAGGTAGAGGTCAGTGACCCAGCACTGTAGGTTCCTGAGTTAAGAAGAGAAACTTGTATCTGGAATTAGGCTGTTAGCAGTCTCATTTGATATTAAGGGGCTTGGGCAGAGGTGGTTGCTAAGTTGATGCCGTTGGGATTCTGGAGTCTGATGGCAAGATTCCCCTCCCCACCTCAACCTCCCACCATGTGCTTTAACATCAGGACAAGACCACAGTACATTGGTCATGAATTTGGTGACAGGAGATTAAAGGACAAGCCCGCTCCTCGTTAGCCTGTATATTTAATAGACTTGTTTTTCTTGACAGGCATTTAGTATCTAGTATTTTAATAAGTATATTGATATGACTATAGGAACAGAATACTCAGATACTGCAAGACCACAGAGTGTGAGAAAGGATATATGATCTGGGACAAGAAAGCTGCCGGGAACTCCAGCAGCTTTTTCTTTTTCTCCAGGCTGCAGGGGTTATATCTGTGTCTTCCACTCTATCAGGCCGTGTACTGCACCCTAATTCTGTCAGGGTGGTGTCTCTCCTCCTTGTGGAGGAATGCATTATCCTCTCAACAGCGCCCTCTCCCCGTCAACATTGGTCCTGCTTCTTCATCATGTGGATTCCTGGAAAACTTCTGCCTTGCCCTCCTGCTATGGACACATTTTTTTATTTCTGTTTACATGGCTCATTCTCAGTGACTGTTTTCCAACACCAAGTGAAGAATCTCATTGATGTAGCTCAGCTTTCTGAGCTAGAATTATAGTTCCAGGCACCAAGAAGCTGGACTGCATTGGGTCAGAAGACAACCCCGGGGTCCAATCAGCCAACACACTGGAGGGAGTTACATGGTTGCATTTCCCACTTAAGTGCCGAGGTAGGTAGGGAGATTCCCTCAAGAAGGAGGGTGGTGGGAAGAGTGGAGCAGGATTTATGGCACAGCAGGAATCTTCAGAATTTCAAGTCCTAGAACCTGAGGCGAACGAAGACCTTCCAAAGTCATCTGGTCCAAACTCTGCCCTCCCACATCCCCCAGTTGCGTTCTTACACCTCTCAGGACACAAAGGTGCCATTTCCTTTCCTGAAGATCTCTGAGGCAAATTGGGATCAGGTAGGGGAGAGGGGAATGGGACACAAGATGGGGAAAACCATTTATAAAACATCCCGCTAGCTAAAGCCTATGTTGAATGTAACTTTAGAAATGCAGTTGGAATAACATCTCACTTAAAAGGCACATTGGTTTTCTGCGCGCATTCACTAAATACTCTGGGATGCAGACGCTTTAGAAAAAGAAACTAAATTCTCACATACTGTGCTGTGTTCTAGAGTTGGGGAAGATGTCCTGAATTCATGTGAAAACTTTACAGGATTTTTCATCTTCTTGGGCTTTTTCCAGTACAGAATGCTGTATGTAATAAAACTGAAATAACACCCAGGAGTTATCGAGGCAAAGATGAATGTGGACACACTGCAACCCAACCTTTTGTAATCTTTAGGTGATACATGGCACAGGTACACAGAAGCTTGGGCACTCAGGGAGTTTTAACACCTCAAAACATGGAAGGATTGTGAAATCACACTCCAAATCACTTGAGCAACATGATTAATGCTTTAGGGATTCTTTTTTCTTTTTTTTTAAGACAGAGTTTTGCGCTTGTTGCCCAGGCTGGAGTGAGATCTTGGCTCCCTGCAACCTCCGCCTCCCAAGTATAAGCAATTCTCCTGTCTCAGCCTTCCAAGTAGCTCAGATTACAGGCATGCGCCACCACGCCAAGCTAATTCTTTTGTGTTTGGTAGAGATGCGGTTTCACCAGGTTAGTCTGGCTGGTTGTGAACACCTGACCTCAGGTGATCTACCTACCTCAGCCTCCCAAAGTGCTGGGATTACAGGCATACACCACCATGCCCAGCCTCGGGATTCTTACTGGTACAGAAAAGTCATCCTTTTAGTGGCAATGTTAACTTATCCAAACAGGTGACCAAAAAGCTTTCAGAACCAATTTATTATTTTGTTTTTCTAGGGAAAGGGACAAAAGTTGCCAGAGGCCCTAGGAGGTTGTTGTACTTGGCTCCAAAACAAAGTGATATAATTTCAATATCAAGCCCACATGGATATGCAAGTTATCTTCTTCAAGTAGCTACAGAGGCTTTTCTTTAAAAGCCACAGTCCTCCTAAAACCAATGCCACAAACCATTAATTTCACAACCAAGCTGAGCATGGGAACACCCAATATGCCTGTTTTAACCCAAGTTTGGCTGAAAGTCAGCTGGAAAATGTATTATCAACACAGGACACATTTTTACACAAGGAAAGCTACACAAGTTTATGGGACCATCTTAAATAGCCATTTACAATCCAGATTGATTTTCATTTTACTTGAGAGAACAAAGTATGGCATAACATACATAGGAAACATTCTTACCAGCCGAGGGTTTTTCACCCTTGGTATTACAGGTATTTTATGGCAGGGGTCATCCTATTCATTGTAGGATGTATACAGCATCCCTGGCCTCTACCCACTACATGCTTGTAGTACCAATGACCAGACATCACAACAAAAATTGTCTCCAGACACTGTCAAATGTTCCCTGGGCATAGGAGAATAGGTAAATAAAATCATCTGCAGTTGAGAACTACTGCATTAAACAAAGACAAAAGTTTAGCTGTTTAAGATGAAGGGTTGTCTGGAATTAAATCTGCCTCCCTGGAGATGGGCTGATCTCATCATCCCTTTGGTGTGGTTAGCACCGTAGAGCTGGGGGGTAAGGCACTGCTTTTCCTTTCTGAACACAGGGTCAGAAAAGCAGTACCAAGGAATTCTTTATCCTGTACATCACCTGTACTCCCTCAGTTGCAGGATTCCTAACTTCCTTGGTACCCCTACCACACAGTAAGATGAGATCAGTCTGTGATCATTCAAGAAAGCAATTAATTCTTACATTTAGGAAGAAGCATGTTTTGAGCTCCTGAAGACTTCTATCTTCTAAAAACATTTCCTCAAAACAAACTTATGATATTTGCCTATTGAGGCAGACCTCCCACATACAAAGATCAGCATTACCTGTCAACAGGTCACATCCCATTTGGTTTCTCTCCTGTTACACTTTTCCTAGATGTACTCTGGAAATCAACTCAGGAGGGCCAAGGGGGCCAATGCTTTTGGAAAACTTGGTTTGGTCTGTGGCCAAGAGTGCTGTCTCAGCCAAGACCTCCCTGAGCAAACTGCCTACAGTCAGCCCCAGCAGGAATTTACTTTCCAGATCAGGTGAGTAGCGACTATAGCCAAGAGGATTGAAGGCCACTGCATTTCCCAGGAAAGGGAGCTGCCTACCTTCACAGACTATCTCCCGGAAGCAGAGGGAAAGACTCTCTTGGTAAAGTTTCTCCCCGTGCAGTGCCTTGCTCCAGAAAGATATTCAACCCCTGAAGGGCCTTAGCTGTCAGAGGCAAGTACAAGATCTGAAAGCAGCTACAATGTGTCCCTTCTGACATGCAGAGAGTGAACGGGGCTGCTGTACAGCCACTACAAGAAGAGCAGGTACAGCCTTGGTAAGAAACCCAAATGCTGAGCAACTGAATCCTTGCACATTCTTGTTCATGTTTAAGTAGATCCCATTAAGCCCTGGGCACTTGGCTTGATTACTCCCTGGATCAAAGTTAAATTAAATTACCCAACAAGCTTCTTTTCAGAGAGAGAGACATGCACAGACTGACTCACCTTCCAGAAGCTATCCACTTTGCCATACACAAGGGACTGGTTCTGCCTTTTGATTTCATTAATGTGGTGGATGTCACTGGAGTTCAGGTGCTGCTCAACCACAAACCCCAGAAAGCTGTTGTCTGGGGTATGAGCTGGTGTACAAAGAAATGGAGGGAACAGTTAGTGTCCAATCAGCAAGAAGAAACAACAATCACATATTTAACACAGGCCATCTTACCAGTAACAAAATGTTTTCATCTTACCCTGTTCTTTCTTACCCGAGGAAAGTGAGGGATTGCTCTCTCCTACACGTTCCCAGTAAAACTGTCATAAGAATACTTCTCTCTAGGATAGATTAACCTGAACCAAAACCTGCTCTTTTTAGGGGAAATATATCTGTCTAAAAATCAGTAAGATGTGTACTCTCTTCTTTTGCCTCAGAATAAGCTTACTGTCCATTTCCCAGCAGAAATGCTCTCACCCAGATTTCATCACCTACTGGCCAGAAACCTGTAGGGAGCAGGGTTGAATCGGAAATTCTGAATAGGGGCAGAGCCCCTGAGTAACTGAATCTGACTCCAGCTGCGTTTTTTTTACCCAGATACGTAACAAGGGATTTAGGGACAAAGCGACGAATAATCCCCTGAACCTTTCATCTCCTCTAAGAATTACTCACTCATAAAGGATGTAATTATGGGGCTATATTGAGCAGGTGCATGGAATGAAGACAGAATAAAAGGTAAAAGCTCACTGGGGACAAACCGCTCCAAAAACACAACCATTCCAGAATACTGTCTACAGAGTAGGCTATTCTGGAAGAGAAAATTTTGGATTTCTCTCATTTGAGTTCTGTAGTTTCTCTAACACTTGACCAAGGGGGACAGCAACCCCACACCCTGTCCAAATATCTTCATCTTGTGCCTACAATTTTAAAAGGCATTTCACCAGCAAGTGACAATCGGGAAATAATTCCCTCTAAATTAAACAGAGACCCTACCCTCCTCTACTTCCGTGCTGTCAAGAGAAATCTCAGTTTTTCAGGAGATGAGACTGCACAGATCAAGTGTGGCTGATATTTATTAAATGAAGCAACTGTTCTGCTTGGCTCTGACCTGAATAGAACAGCTATAAATAACGTGAAATCAACTTCCTCCTGGTAACTGAGATCCACACAAGATTCTGAAAAGTCCATACACAGCAGCCTCAACCACTCACAGGTAGCCTCATTCATTCACAGGTAGGTGGTCAACAAACAGGGGAAGCTGGTCCCTTCATATTGTTCTGGTTGTCCTAGGACTGGGGAGCCCTTTCCCAGGCTTGTAGTGGCACAGAAGTCCTTTTTGACAGACAGACGGGCAGAGGTGATCCTGCAGCACAGGCCTAGGACTCTGATGCCAAGACTCCAATGTCACCCACCATGCATACAGGGGAACACGATGAAGAAGGGACACTGGCAGGAAGCCCTGAGCTGTGGAGATGCACAAGTCATGTAAATACTGTGTTGTCACCCTCCATTTCCCAGGCTTTTGCTTAATGGGGGTGACAGAATGAGGAGATAACAGGGTTGTGACTGGGGAGTTGTGTTCAGTCTGGCCAATCTGTTATTTCATTTCTGCATTTTTGAACAAGTGCCCAGAGGCAATGGCGATGGCTGCAGTTGGCTGGAAAGTAAATTACTGAATAAATTCTACTGCCAAAAAAAGGCGATGGTTGCTTTTCTCCCCACTTTTCAGGAGCTGAGGGCAGAGGGAATTTTGAAGGATTAGCGGGGAGAGGAACACAGCCTGTGCATTCTCAGTGTTATTACGCAGCTTAAAATATTTCTTTGTAAAATTTTTTGTTAATTCTAATATTTTTCAACTCAAACCTGACACTATACTTCAGGATCAGGTTTGTTTATTTTCAGAAAATTTACATGGTGATTAAAGCACAATGCTTGAAATATTTGTTTCTGAAATGTAGTTATTTAGTCCCTAGGTGGGCACTTAAAAAATAATCCAGCAAGTAAAGCAATGGGTTTTATTTCATGCTGTAATATACTATGGTATAGTAAAAAATAACATGATTGTTAAGTCCCCAAAATGAAAAAATACATACATGTAACATGTTTGCGTGAAAGATTCTCCTAGCTTCTAGCTTGACTGGTGAGAGGGAGAAGTAAATACAAGAAAAACTTGTGAGAAATGGTGGGCTTTTGCTGCACTATTACTATAATTTGGTACTCAATTACCTCTTATGAATTTCACAGCTAAGCTCTCTTCCACGTTTCATCCAAACACTTTAACTTAACTCCTGTCTCACTTTGTGAAATGTTAACTTGGGGATCAACAACCTGCAAGTGTGTTTAAAGGATCTCAGGTGAGACTTAAGATTTACAAACAGTATCACCACATTTAATGAGCCAAGACCTGAGCACTGGTCTGACCTCTACAGGCCTCCTGCTCCCAGGTGACTCGAAACTTGCCACAGGACACTAAATCTTGGCAACGTAAGGGTTTGCTCAGCTATGACTTGCCCCAGCACATGACTCTGAAGTAACTATGGGCTCAGTGTGGCTTGTTTCCAAGGAGCTGACCACCAGCTGGAGCCTGCCTGGTAACATCTGCGGGAGAGTGCCCTGGTCTTATCACAAGTGTTCTTAACAGTGGTTATAATAAATCAAAAGCCACAAGTCCAGCAAGATGTTATCTGAAATGTCCGTTTTGTTGAGTTCAAATTTCACACCAATCTTTCTTTTTTGCTCTGCCTTAGGAAGGGAATCGAGACTTTCATTGTGTTGGGAGGGTTTCAAAGAGAAGGTATTTACATTTTTAGGTAAATCAAATAAATCTTCTCATAAACAGAATGCAGGAAATCCTGTACTCTGAGTAATCCCTCCAACCCAGAGGATAAACAAATGTGATCTTTTAAAAAGATGGCTGATATTTTGAGTTCTGAGTACATGCCAAGTTCTGTGCTAAGCGCATTACAGTGACTCTTCCATTTTATCCTCATAACCGTGTAACATGTTTGTACAGATGAGAAAACAGAGAGATTTGGTTTAACTACCCAAGTCTATATGCTAGGAAATGGCAACACTGGGATTCAGAGCCAGATTGGCTACTTTCAGGGCATCAGCTCCTTAAGTCACTCTAATATACCGCCTCATGGTCCATATAATTTTCTGAACCCTGTGAACTACAGTAGTAAACCATGCGTCAGAGGATCTTTGCAAGGTAGAGCAAAATACACAAGAGGGATCCGGAATACATATGCAGTATCACCTCAGTTTCTTGAGTATCTTGTGCCATATGTATGTGGAACCACACACATCTTTTTACTTGCTACAAACTGCAGGAGATTTGCCAAACATTGGCAATGATTTTAAGATAATTTAGAACAAATCTCTCTTCTTAAGAGAAACACTACTTTAACCACTTTGGAAGCACCTATTTACAAATGATTACACATCAGCTTGATATGTTTCTTGAGCAGGGTATGATGATGACTACTTTTAAGAAATACTATTAGCTTAGCTTGAATAATTCAGTCAATGACAAACATTCTGGAGTATTTCTACAAAGCAGGTTATATGATAAGTATTGACGAATTACAATACAAAGATGAGTTTCTGCCCTCAAGGAGCTTACCAACTACTTACTAAAGGAAGCATACACTGTATCAAGCAGTTATAACATCTTCTTTTAAACTATAATTCAAAATTCATACTAAGTCAAGTTGACCTTTCTTTCAATTGCATGTATCTTTGAGGTCTGTTTTTTCTAAGTCCCAAACATCTCTAAGAATGTTATGTATCTTCACATCCCCTGGTCACCAAGAGAACAAACCCCAGCGCCAGCCTGGGCCCATTCCTTAGCCGTCACAGTCAGTAAGTCCCAGGGACGTTAAGTTTCTCAAAAATCCATTAACTCATCCTCTCCTTTTCACATTTGTTAGTCCAGGCCTCATTACTTTTTGCCAAGACTTCTGCAATAAACAAGCTTTTCTTTTTCCTACATACAAATGGATTTATTGATTTTCCTGATTATAACAGAAATATATCCTCAGATTAAAACTTCTTTCAGATAATGAAGATATGAGGAAAAATAAGTTACATATCATTTCATCACCTAGAAATAACCAGTATTACTGGCCTTTTTTCTAAATTTATGGATCATTCATTTTTCCACTTAAAATACTGAATTCCAGTTAATAATGTCAGGCTGAAACAACAGAGGGTTCTTTTATGCATCAAAAAAATAATAATAATAAAGGTAGATTGATGGATAGAGGATTGGCATGTGTATTGATAAAGTAAATGGTTAAGTGTAGAATCTAGATTTGTGGGTTTCTAGTAATATTTCTTCTACTTTTTTGTATGGCTGAGAATATCATTTTAAATACTGAAGAATATTGGTTGTCATCATATTCATGATGTTTTTGCTGATTCTGATAAAACCAACAATAGAAAAAGATTCATTGTAAAATAGTTATGTCACACAAGAAGAAATCTGGATTAAAAAGCTGTACATAGTAATGTTATGCTTCAAATTTTACCAAAATCGATTTTTTCAAATGGTGGTGATACTAGTTTCTTCAAGAGAGAAGGCTGGGGTGTAGGCTAGGGAAACTGTAATATACAGATGAGCTGAAAAGATGAGCGTTTGAACTGTTGACAAAAGGCACAACAGGGTAAACCGTTTCAAGTGTCAAAAAGCAATTTAGGAGGGAATGGATTCCTTAGAAGAATAACACTGCTGAAAGCTGAGACTCAAACTCAAGGAACCCTATTCCTCACTGGTCTGCACAGAACTTAAAGGCAAGGGTCCTCCTGATTCAAGCTAAAGGCCAAAAAGGCAGTTTCAATCACAAATAGCTCCTTTGCTTGTCATGCCCTAAAAATAAAATTGTACATGTAAATTAACTGATCCTCAGCTACAGCCAACAGGCTCACAATGCGCATGAATGGGAACTGTCTCAGTTCTAAAATTACTATTTTGTCAGGCAAAAGTTTTGATCCACAAGCCATCGTTCCAATTTGATCATGCAAATAAAAATGGCTGTGAGCCTCAAATTCTGGGAGAAATTCAGAGCTGGAATGTCAATGATAATGACAATTGTTATGGTCTGAATACCACTTGAAAGCCCAACCATGTGAGTAAGTTCCCTTAGAAAACACAAGAGAGTAAGATGAGGCCAATGGACTCAAGAAGTTTCTGCAATCTTAAATTTGTACAACAGTCTCCTTCCCTACATTATTGCATGGACTAAAAACAGAATAGGCAATATTGTTCATTGCAATTTAATTCAATCAATAAAAGATTTTCTGAATGCCTGCTATGTGCCAGGTACTCTTCAGGATGTTAGAGTTACAGTAAGGAACAAAGCAGCTAAAATTTCTGCCATTATATATCTCAGATTCCAGGGGAGAAAAAAGAAAAGAAAATAAACAAAAGTAAGTAAAACATAAATTACTGGGTAGCAATAAAGTTATGGAGGAAAATAAAGCAAGGAAGGGGAGTAGAAAGTTGGGGAGGGAAGGAGTTGCATTTTAAAAGAGGAGGTCACAGTCAGTCTCACTGAAAGGAAATTTGAATTAAAAACCTGAAGGAGGAGATGGGAAGTCTAAAAGAAGAATATTCCAGGAGACAGGACAACCAATGCAAAGGTCCTGAGGGGGAGTGTGTCTTTTCTACTCAAGAAACAGCAAGGAAGTAGAGAGAAATGAGCAAAAAGCAGCGTAGTTAAGGGACAGGGCCTTCAGGCCCCTGGGGAAACTCGCCTCTAGTTGCCACAACTAGGATGTTCGTCATCTCTGCATGCAAATTGTCCCTGCTCCATTCACCTGGGTCTGTAATTTCTAAAGTGGAAGTATGAGAAAGCATTATTTTTGTGTACCTCCTGCCTCCACTGAAGAGAACAGAGACTTAGACATCCCACAGATGGTCAGGGGACACAACTGAACAAGAGGATAAAACAGACAACCAAATAAAGATTCCAATCTAACTCCTAAATTGACTCTCATAGGAACAAGAAAATACTTAAGCTTAGTTGCCTCTTTAGCCTTTACTAAGGAGCACCTTACAAGGATTTGGGAAAGAGGAGGAGGGGATTAAAAAAAATCGGAGGTGGAAGGTGAAATGGAAAGGTTCTAAACACCCCCAGAAACCCCAATCTGCTCTTCACTCAACTCCCTGTTATAGCTGCCTGTTTTTTCGGCTCCAAATTTCCACAAGTACCAAGAAACAGTGAATATTCTCCAGGCTTGACTATACACAATGTGAGCGCCCAGAAGGCAAATTCTTCTGTCTCCACATTGTGAATGACAGCCAAAATGCTGCAGGTATTTCACACACATACACATAAATAAAATGAAATAAAATCATACAAATGTACTTTGCTCAGGCAATGTAGTAAATGCTCTATGGTAATGACATGAATAGCGAGGCTGGCAGAACTGATTTCAAAGGTTACTGAAATTTTTGTAGGATATAAAAATAAGGTCTAAGATCGGAAACTAAGGATGGGGTATCTTGCAATGTCTGCTACTGCTACTTTCAGCCATCAATTCTAGGGAAAGAGAAGGAAAAACTCAATTAGATAAAGATGGTTTACCACTGCCAATGTTTTTATATAAGCCAGATGAAGTTGTGAAAGTGGGTGTGGTGCAGATAATTAGAACTATCCAAATACTGAAAAATTTACAGTGTAATTTATCAATTTTACAGCTTTCTCTTCTAAATGGTAAAGGCAAATGCCTTCGCTCTTATTTTTCTATGCGGATAGATTTCTTGCATTTATTTACTGAGATATATTGCACCTTGAGACTGTGAAAAATAAAAGACTGCCTTCAGGAGTTTAAAACAAGCTGTATGCATAGTAGACTACAGGCAGAGACTGAAATAATGCCTAAATATAAGCCAAGCCAAGTACCTGGCAACCATAAAAAAAAGCATCAGTTAAGTCTCAGCAAGAGATAACAAAAACATCCCCAAATAAATATAAATTAGGAACTAGCCACTTGACTGTAGAAGTCTTGGAAACAATGGTTTTCAAATCTGAGTAGAATCCTGAAGAAAAAAAAGATGATACATTAAGTGGAAAAAAAGGAGACATGAAATTTTAGCATGCATGTGACAAGCATGTAAAAATATACTTGTGAAAAAGATAAAAGTTACACCAGGGTTAGGGGAGCCTTTTTCAATAGGAGAAAGTCTTTCCCTGTTTTTGTAGTTGGGTTACATTTCTTTATAACTTTGATTGGAAAGGTGGAGGAAGTCGCTTAAGCAGAGTTTTAAAGAAAAAAATACATTTTGCTTTAAGGGCAATTTGAAGGAGGTAGGGATGTAAGGCACTCTCAGAGACCAGCAGGCTGTTGGGCGAGGCTGGGGCCAGGACCTGGGGAGGGATATGGTGGAGGGTTGAGGCCAGAGAGCCTAAGGTCTTGAATATTTTGCTGTGGAGTTTGAAAATGACCCCATGGACAAAGGAAAGGCACTGCCGTCTCTGAGGAGAAATAGCTTGATCCACGCTGAGCTTTCAAGAGCTGGTTCTTCTGGCTGTAGGAAAGCCTTAGTGCCTATTTCAGAGGTCATGTTAACATGTAGACAGGAGGAGAGCGAGCAGGAATGGGGGCCTAGAAGGAGGAACAACCGGACTTACCAGATTCCTGGGAAAAACCCATCACTGAATAGATCTAATCAAACGGCCTTAGTATTGTCTAGCCACCAGCCCCTCCAGAAGTTGCTTAGGAAGTTATCAGGAATAGTCTATGTGGACACCACCTAAAATGCCTAACTGCAAAGAGAACACATGATGATGATGGCACCAGTGAACTTCTGAAACTGGGGGCAAAATAATACAGAAAAGCAAGGCTTTTTAACTTGCAGAGACCCCACCAACATAGGAAATGAGTTAGAGGAGAAAAAAAAGGAGACTTAAAGTGAGACATGTACCATGAATATTTAAGAATGCAAACGCATTCTGGTCCAGCGTACTTCATTTCACTGCTCCTAAAGATGCCTCCCCTGTGGTGTATCTTCCCACTGGGTTATTTTGGATCGGCCTTCCCCATGCTCTCTGTCTGTACACAAGCCATAACACTGCTACATCTTACGACAAGACAGCTAGACCTGAAAATTTGATTCCTCAAGTGTAGTACTTTATTTCTGCAGTCTCCAAACTTTTCACTGTGCATCCCATCGGTAGAATACAATCTAAGCACACAGGGGTCTGAGTATATCCTCAACATATGTGCATATTTATACATAAATTACATGATTACTACCCAGATCATCTAATTAAGCACTAGTAAATTTGTTTCACTTTTGAAAAATCAAAAAGAGATATATATATATCTTTTAACATTTGATATTCAAAGGAATGGTCTTTCTCTTCAGACCACTGCAACAGCCACATTGAACCAAAGGGCAAAGGAATGGAGGGTTCTACGGGAAGGACTTAGTTGGACTGGACCCCAGGCCTTCATCACATGGGAAGAAAGGGGCCCTATTGCAAGGATGCATCCAAGTTCACTATGGGCAGGTGCTGGAAAACAGGGTGCAAGAACTATTTTGTTGTTATTGTTGTTGCAAGTTTTTCAGCTAAGACATATCTCAATAGGATAAAGGTCTCAAACTGCTTCATTTCTCTCTTGATTTCTGTATTTCCTCCATTCAAGTCAGCCTCATCCATGAGAAAGTTTTCCAACAACCTGTTACTTGATGGATTTAACAACCACTGATCATAACTGTTTTGCTCTACTGTCTCATCAGGAATTTTATAATGCTCATTTTCTAAATCTTCATTCCTTTTGCATTTATTAGCTGTGATTTCTCCATGATTACTGACTTTCTCTCATCAGCTATTTGATTATCTTCCAATATAATTTGTGCTAGAAAGGCACGATCAAAGTGGCTTTTCTTTTTTTTTTTTTTTTTTTAACAGTAATAAGGTGGTATCCTAGCAATCTGCGAAGGTGACCCACTACACTTTGTGGAGCTTTCTTGTTTGGTGTATCATTCTGGAATCCAGAATCTTCAAGTATTCTCCTCTTTTTGTATACTCAAGATCTTGGTTCCTACAACATACCTTAATAGTTTCAAGTAACAATATAAATATTTCCCACTACAACTGTACAGTCAAAAGACTGTCTTTTAAAGTCACTTAAGTAATCATCTTCTCTGTATGAGAAGTTAACACCTACCTGATGCATACAGCTAGGTTTCTCTCCAATCTGTTTTCAATTTTTAGTGAATCCTTTTTTTATTTGGATTTTTATTGTGGTAAAAGACAAGTAACACTAAACTTACTATCTTAACCTTTTTAAAGTGTTCAGAAGTGTTAAGTATATTCACACTAGTATGCAACAGATCTTCAGAACTTTTTCATCTTGCAATACTGACACCCCATAACCATTAAACACTAAGTCCTCCTCCCAACTAGGTAACCACTGTAGAGAGCCAGAGTAGCCCACTGCCTCTGGGGAAATCACAGCAGCAATGCTGCTGTGAACTTTGGGTGAACTCCAGAGAAGCAAAACCATAATAGGAGGATGTGTATGTATCGGAGTAGAACAGAGACAGGCCTAGAGAGATAACCGGCTTTCACTGACCTTGCTGCAAGACAGTTGTTAGCTGAAGTATGAGAATAATAACCACAGGCTGTTCCAAGTAACAGCACCCTCCCTCTGCTATGTGCTTTGTAAATATATAAAATAAAGTACCCTGAGACAGACTGACATCCTCACTCTCCTGGACCACCTGGCCCTGCTTTCTTTATGTTTCTGTTTGTGTCTTTCTTTATCCCCTACCATTCCCTCTTAGGTCTTTGAACCCTCGTGCAGCACGGGACGCAGCTCGCACCAGAAATCACCTTTCCACTTTTTGCTTCTATGATTTCTGACTACTCTAGATACTTTAAGAATGGAATCATATGATATTCATCCTCTTGTGACTAGCTTATTTCATTTAGCATAATATCCTTCAGGTTCATCCATGTTATAGCATATGACAGGATTTCCTTTCTTTTAAGGCTAAATAATATTCCAAGCATATGTTTACTACGTTTTCTTTATCCACTTGTGTGGATGGATATTTGGGTTGCTTCCACCTCTTGGCTATTTGGAATACTACCACAGCAAACATGAATGCGCAAATATTTCTTCGAGATCCTAATTTGAATTCTTTGGAGTATTTCTCTTTTTAAATTAGGTAAAATATTTACATGGTCCTAAAGTCAAAATAAGGAACATTAAGAGACATCAACCTTCTAGTCCCATCCCTGGATACCTCTATCCAGTGGGAATCACTTTATCCAATGGCAATCACTTTCATTCGTTTATCCTTTCATTGTTTCTTTTGGAAATATAAGCTTATATTTATACACTAACACACCCATATACACTCTTCCTCTATATCTGACAAATATAAAAGGGAGTAGCTCTACACTGCCCTGCATGTTGGCTTTTATCACTTAAAATATCCTAGACATGCCCCTCCTAGAGTGGAAACCTTCCTCATTTCTTCTTATAGCTATGTAGTACTTCACTCTATTAATGGACCATATTATTCACTCAGTCCCCTATGATAATTATTTGAGTTGTTTCTTGTTGCTTCCTGCTACAAACAGCACTGCACTAAATGCCATTGTGCACATGCTGTATCTTGATTTTGCTCATTATCTTTGGGATACATTCCTAGATATGAGGTGCTTAGTTGGAGAAAGAAAATGCAGAGGCAGTTTTGCTAAATCCTGACAACACCCTCCCCACTGGGTTAGTACCATGCTGCATTCTAACCACTAGGGTAGAAGAGGACTGGTTTTGCTCACTGCACCATCAGAATAGCTATGCTGTTCAACTTTTGCATTTCTTCCAATCTGTACATGGGACATGGTATCTTGGTGCAGTTTAAAAATTTATTTCTTTTACTGTGAGTGAGGTTAACATCTTTTCATATGTTAAGAGCAGTAAATTTCTCTTTCCTCTAAACTGTTAATAGCCTTTTCCCATTTTTCTATTGAAACATGGAACTTTCTCTCCTAGTTTGTGTGTGTTGTGTGTGTGTGTGTGTGTGTGTGTGTGTGTGTGTATACATGTATGTATGTCTATAGTGAATTTAGCCCTCTGTGATACGTTTTGCTCATGGTGGTACTGGTTGTTGTTTTGCCATACAAGTTCTTCTTTTTTCTAAAATATAGTCAAGCATATCAATTTTCCTTGATCTCTGCTGAATTCTGAGTCATGGTCAGGAAACTTATCCCCTTCCCAGGTTAATAGAAATTAATCCATGTTTTTGTCTTCAGTTACATTTTAAGCAGTGAATTTCTTTTAATTTAATCAACCAATACTCCTGAAATTGTCCATCCACAGAGAACAACAGGTTTTCAGGACTCTGAATTCCAACATTCTAAAACACAAACACAACTTTATGTTTTCGAGGAAAAAAACCTCCCTTCTCTACTCCCTGGAAACTCCATCTCTTGTAGGACACACACCTGCCATATCATTCAGCAGTTTTAGTCACTTTGGACACAGTTACTGTTTTATTTCACTTGGTATAACACACAGGTCACTTCTTAGGCTATTCTGTGCCACCTTATCCCATCCCTCAAAGTTACATAGCAAAGTCAAAGCACAGGCAAACTCTGAGCATCCTCACCATGCTGAAAGCCATCTGTCACCTACCGTGCCAAAAATCAATTTGACCCATGAACGGTGCCCCAGGGACAGCGTGTAATAGCAGGAAGACAGAGTTCCAGGAACAATAATGTTTATGAAGCACACAACACATTCTCACAAATCTAAGCTTCCAAGAACACTTAAGCATGAGTTGATTTTTAACATTACTCTTCATTCTTAATTCTCCCTTCTCATGCCTAATAGCCAAGATTAGTCCAGTGCTGAGACATTTAGTGAGTGTGACACAGGGGTCACCTTCAAGTAGCTGCATACAATGGGGAGGGGCAACCACATGAAGAGAAGGTTAGGAAGGGGTGTTTTGGATCTTGGTTCAACAAAGCAAAACAGAGTCATCTCAGAAGTGAAGAGTGGAAACCTCTGGATTAAAATTATTGTGGTAATTTTAGAAAACAGGAATTCTCTCATCATCCAAATTAACTGTCTCATGTGGCCTTTTACTTCTGGAATAGAATTTCATCTCATCACTAAGGCCTATTGACTTATAAAATAAATTCATTTTTGGCGCAAACACTAACAAATGTGGTATTTCAGTTCACAGTCCTTAGCTAATTAGAAACGAAGCTAATGTCAGGTAAACATGCAGCAGCAGGAAGAAACGGTAAAAGTGAAAATAACACTATAGAAACAGAATATGTCTAAGAGCCTAGCATCTGTGGCCAGTTAATTCATCATCATTCAGTGTGTTATTCTTACTATATTGGCTCATGAAATGATCATTGCCTACTGCAAACAATGACACCAAGTCAGCAAGAGAAGGTAAAATTTCACTCTGGGCCTAGGACTTAAGAAGCCAGTAAAACATAAAACTGAGCTTAAAACAATTCCAGTTTCAAAAAGCTAACTTTTCTTTAAAAAGTTTGATGCTTAAATAATTAAGGTTTAACTATGTGGAAAATAGATCTGCATGGAAGATTTAGCCCTTCACTAGGGACACAGTGTACCCTCAACAGCATCTATGTGGCATACAATGTGTTTAGTGCTTGACAACTGAGTCATTGCAAAGTCCTTTCCCAAATAGTTTCTAATGATATACTTTGTATTGAACATTTTTCTCCAGAGCTTTTACAAGGCTTTTCAAAAAATGTTCATGTGGCCTTTTGATTTCAACTAAAAAAAGAGAAACAAAAACAAAAACAAAAAAAACAAATTCAGTAATTCCCAAGGAAAAGGTTCAACAGCACACACACACACACACACGCTTCTACAGCTAACGGTCCTGAGAACCATAACCCAAAATAGATGGTGGCTAGTTAATTTTCCCATCTAACTTTGGTGGCATTCTGGAAAGCATACATGAAACATGAATACTCACGGAACATGGTATAAAACTGCTGAGGGTTTAGATTCCACTTTCCCCAGGGGGTCTTGTGGCCTTTCGACTGGGCATAATTTGCGTGATTAAATTCGGGTTCAGTACCAAATGAATCAAGGACTCGGAGCATGCACCTGAAAGAAAAAAGCAAAGTGTGTAACACTACCTACTTGCCCCCCAAGTTGAAAGGTAAAAGCTCTAACCCTTCCTTCAGGACTACTAAAAATAGACAAATGCTTTTAAATAGAAGCAGCACCAGACAAGAATCGAGATGTTTTAGAATAGCTTGCGTACCAAACATCTACGTGTGTGACTTTAGAGACTGAGCCATCACACAGCACATACGATTTGCTTCACATCAGGTGACTAATTACAGAGGATCACTCAACTACCAGCAAAACAAAAAGTTCTATGACAGCTTGAACTAGGGACTGCCAGGTTTACTGCTGTACCCCCAGCACCTGGCCAGAGCTGAGCACACAGTAAGTATCTAATCAACAGATGCTGAAGAAACAAAGAACTACCATCTATAGAGGTCTTATTCTGCTTAAAGCATATGACATGTGTTATCTCTAGGAGCAATCATTCAACGTTTTCATCAATTAGAGTATTTGACTTTACATTAAGCTTAGAATCTCATTTATTAGGCAATAGTGTTTTTAATATATTTGATAGTAATAGAACTTTATTTGCTTGAAGAGTTTCAAGCTCTCCTAGAGCTTGAAGAAATACAAGTGAAGATGTTTTGTTTGCTATTCCACCAAAGCGATAAAACAGGGCCAAATCTGGTCTACCACTTATTTTTGTATGGTCTGTGAGCTTAGAATCATCTTTATATTCTTAAATGGCTTTTAAAGAATCTTTTGTGACATGTAAAAATTATATGAAATTCCAATTTCCATGTTCAAAAATAAGAATTGTATTTGAACGTGGCCACACTGTGTTGTTTACCTACTGTCTACGGCTGCTTTCATTCTGTAACAGCAGAGCCGAGTAGCTGCGGCGACTGCATATAGGGCCTATGAAGCTTAAAATATTTAGGAGCTGGCTCTTTTCAGAAAAGGTTTTCTGACCACTGCTCTGGAGTGCACAAAGAACCACCAATTGGAAGAAAGGAATCAATCCCAAAACAAAATTTATTGATGTTGGTAACATTTCATCACTGACTTTCAAAATATTTGATGTAAATTAAGTATTTTTGTGGATGGCCAATAAAAGCAGCCCTCTTTCCCTGTTATGTATCAATAATTACTTCTGAATAACTTTTAGAAGACTAAGAAGCATAAAAGTAAAGACTGAAACCCACATTTTAGAATCAGATGATGGCAGTGACTTTTTAAAATCTGGCTCAGTTTTTCTCTACTTTCAGAAAGGCATCCTTTCAACTTTTATTTTCACTTCAATGTATGATTCAGGGGGAAAAAATCCAAACATGAGATTGAATTTTCTAGTAAGTATATTTATACATTGTCATTTCTGTGTGCTAGTTTTCTCATTAGAGATCACTACCATTTGTCAAGACACAGAAGAGAAGAAAAAGGCAGGCAGGCAGGCCACACAAGTCAAATATAAGCTGACCACAGAAGGAATTTCCCTGTCTGGGATACTTGTGTGCCTCTCACGGAATATGCTCTCATCACAGAGGTAGTTTTCACAATACCACCAAAGATACGTCATTGGCCTGGTGGTCAATAGGTGGGCAGAAACAAAGCCCATAGTCCTGAAAAAAGAAAGCTAGGGACCCAAGGAACTGATCAGTGTTTGTTTTCTTTATAGCTCAGAGCATCCCTTTCTTAACAAAACACACCCATTTCTTATATTTTTCTGTTTTAAAAAAATATGTACAAGGAAATGCAGCTCTGCAGATCACTGCAAAAAGAAAGGGAGGAGAGGACAGGACCCACACTCATTTGTGGGGCTGTGGAATGCTCCACTACCACCAGAGAACCAGAGCTGGGATTTGCCAGCACCACTTTGTGAGTCAAAGATTACAGCTCTCTGTGCAGGTCCGACAGGGAGAAACAGGCCACTTGGGTCATAAGGAGCCTTGGTTTGAAGGCTCAACTTCTTCCACTTATTTGCAATTGACTCCAACAGTCTACAGCTGTCCTTGGTATCTGGTAGATTGGTTCCAGGACCCTTGTGGATGCCAAAATCCAAGGATACTCAAGTCCCTTATATATAGTGGTAAAGTACTTTCATATGACCTATGCACAACCTCTCATATTTGAATCATCTCTAGATTGCAAATATAATACCTAATATCATATTTGTATTTTTATTATTGTATTATTTTTATTTTTTTCTTCAGATATTTTTGGTCTGAGATTAAATCTGTGCCTGTGGAACTCACAGACATAAAATGTTAACTATATCTCTTCTCTAGCTTTGGCTGGTAACCGTATTTTTAACTTGAAGTTTTATTATTGTTATTTTTGATTTGGGCAATTAAAACAAATCTTGATAAGTAAAGTTGTCTGGTAAGGGCCTAACTCCTGAACGCCTGGACTTTGCAGTGCCTAGATGTAAGCTATGTGGTGTTGGGCTCTTCCTGAAAGAGGAATGGAGTGATCAAATGTCTCTCAGAAATTTTTAATTTGACATCCTTTTACTTGAGGCTTTGGCTTGGGAACTGCGTATTTTCTAGCTTACCTAGGTTTGATTTATAAAGCAGAGACGGAGACTGAAGTTTGTCTACGACATGGAAGGTTTAACATTATAGTTTTCTTTCTTCAGTCACATCCTGATCTGTGTTTTGCAAGTATTTTTATAATATATTGCTAATATTTATGCCTTCCCTCTAATATCTCTGTGTCTGGAGCATCACAAGCAGACTAATGACTTAAAAATATATTTGTTTTGATGCCCAAGGCAGCTTGCCTTCCTGTTAACAGGGATCGCAGCAGCAACACCAAATAACTCCTGGAACTTTTTCTTTGCTCTCAGCCACATTACTATGAAATGGATGCTCAGGAGTTCCTTGCCATGCCCTAATTTCTAATTTGATGTTTGACATAAAACGTGGCGTTTCTGGGACTTACTTTCTTGTATGTCCTTCAACAAAGGCCTTGTAGGAAGTAAAATGGGTATGAGTTTTGCAGTACCTAGCAGAACACTACTTGTGTGTAGGCATTTAATAAATGTTTAATTGAATTTCCTAGGTCCCTATGTAAATTGCACAAAATTTACAATTATTTTTCCAACAGGTCTAAAGGGTTTGCTCCTAATTGAAAGATCAGGTAACAACATTACATTTAATGGAGTACGTACCAACAACCACGATGGATATAGAGCCCTGACAACTTCTAATTTTTAAAGGGGAAAGAAATTGGCAAGAAACTTCCAAGAGCACCTGAGTAGGCTTTTAATGGAATCTTCACTTCATTCCACCACAAACACTGCAGAGCTAAAGCACTAACAGACCTCCTGCCAGGTAATATCACTAACATAGATGATTTATTAAAGAAAGGCAGATAAACATTACACTCATCCATAAAACCCCCTCTGAGATGGTGCCTTTTCATCCAACAAGAGTCAAATACCAATCAATGGTGACCATTTTAATAACAAAATTTTCCTTTTTTAATAGACCTAAAAACTACCACTGAGAGTATTTTTCCATCCAAATAACTCTTCCTAATAGCAAGAATATGTGAGCCAAGCGAAGACTGTACTGCGTAGATTCCTTTGCACATTTATCAGATGTCTGCCATTCACAAAATGGTAGAAAACAACAGCTCTACTTTCATAAATATTTCAAGAAACAAGCAAAAGAAAAAAGAAAAAAACCTAACGCAAAAGGTAGAGCGCTATCTTCGTCCACAGCAAATTTTTAGTTTTTCTTTTTTTAATATTTATGTGTCATTTACATTATTAAATATATTTTAAGTTTATTCACCGTTTAAAATTTATTTTTTAAAGGAAACTTTTAAAGACCATATATAAAACCCAGTATGGACTGCAACAAATGCAAGATAACAAGAAAAAAGCAGATAACCTTTAAGAAATATTTTAAAATTCAGAATAGATACTTTTGCCTGCTGAAGGCTGAGACTCTACAGCTACTCTCACATTGTTAAAAAGGCATGCATTAAAAGTAGTGTTGGAGATCTAGTAGCATCAAACTATATCTTTTCCCAGAAAGACTGAAAGAAAATTGAAAATTAATAAATGTAATTATATAATTCAGTGTGACTTACTGCCATGTTTGTATACCAGGTAAAAGTGTTTCAAATACTGAATTGTGGTCCCAAACCCACACTCAGAGAAACACTGAGCTATTCTACTAACTAATAAAGACTGCACAGAGTACATATGCAACAAAGTTATGTTAATCATGGGCTTATCTTAAAAAGTGCAAGACCCCAGCATTCAGACAAGGTATTCCCAGATTTCCCTTCCAGGAATGACAAGAATACTGATCAAGTAAAGGGTAAGAAAAGTGAATCATGATCTAAAACCCATGGACCACAAGAAATGACACTGTACATATTTTATCAAAATTGATATTTGATTAAATAGATGACACTGGCATATACATACTGAGAGGAAGGCTAAGAATATTAGTCAAGGTAGAAGAGAGGTTGAACATTTGTTTTCTATTCTTAAGAAATCAATGAAAATAATGAACAGCCATAGAAAGTACAAAGTCACTGAGAATCTGAATTTTAATTAGGAATGAGCAACACACTCCATACAGCTGAAAAGATATTATTTGATAAGCTTTTTCTACCTGCAACCATGCAACCCTTGTTAAGGAGAGGGGGGAAAAAAAACTTAGGTCAGAATACTATGCAGTACTTACTGGTAATGAACCCAGGATGGTCCAAGAGTTTTCTTGAATTGAGCAAGTCCTACAATATCAATATAAATGAGCTCAACGATTCTGTCTCCTACAGTTGGACAGCCAGATCGGTTTCCTACAACCTTCTTCATGATTCTAGAGAAACAGCAAAAGAAAGGGAAGAAAAAAAGAGAAAAATCATTTACTTAAAAGGTAATAAACTTAGCAACTTTATTGGGCAAATGCCACCCCAAAAATCCTTATTAGAGATGACAGCATGGCCCTTTCAAATCTGCTGCCTATATAAATTGTTTCCATCCATTAAGGCCAACCCAGTACCCTGATTCTGACTCTTGCAAAAGCAAATGGTGGCATATGAACACAGTCTTTGAAATCAAGGAAGATTTGGGCCTGACTCCATCACCACTATGTAGCAACTATGAGACCTTAAACAAGTTACCCAACCTCTCTCAATCTGTCTTTGCTCATCTTCCAGAAAAGAAGGACTGGATACAAAGAACATTGAGTATCAAGCTTTCAGGGGTTCTTCACAAGGTTGAATGACCTATTGAATAGGAAGTGCCTAATGCATACCAGATACTCAATAACTTCTTTTTCTCCCCAACACCCTGTTCTTACTACTTAGCAACCTTACTAACCTTCCCTCCCCTTTTCCTGAAAGTCGTCAATTTCTAGCTGCAATAGTATTAACTTCTTTCTACTTGTCTCATACTGTTCTCTAACTTTTTCTCTTATGTAAAATTTTCCTCCTAGCTTGACTGTATTACAGAACTAGCATTATGGCTTCAGTATTTTATCACCCTTTACCCTACCCATGCATCCATCTGAGCACAACTGTACAAAACCACACTTTCCATCCACTCACTACTCAGTCATGACTTTTGCTTCTTATCCCTGCCCACATCTCATAATAATCCTTCACCAAATTATGGGCATCCTGCTTCAAAGGGCAAGAGTCACAAACAGGACTCTACTCTACAGCTCTGTACTACCACCACATCAGCCACCTTCCATCCTCTCCCTGTTTATGAAAGAACTAGGTTCTGCACAACCAGTTTCTTCCCCAAGAGTTGGAAAACCCTTTTTGTTAAGGGCCAGACAGTGAATATATTCATCTTTGCAGGTCATAAATTCTCAGTCACAATTGGCTCAGCCTCCCGTTGTGGAATGAAGACAGCTGTAACAATAGGCATGGCTGTGTTCCCATGAAACTTTATTTACAAAAAAGACAGAAGACTGATTTGGCCTGCTGAGCCATAGTTTTCTGATCTCTGGCCCACCTTATGTTCAGTGTTTCCCAAACTTGTCTGTATAATGAAATTACCTGGAGGCATCACAAAATACTATGGCTATGTCCTACCCGCAAGGGTTATGATTTAATTAGCCTGTGGCATGGTCTGTGGAATTTAAAAAAGATTCCCCAAAGTTAAAAAATAAATACAAAGATTTCCAGGTGGTTCTAAAGCACAGATATATTTAAATACCACTGCTCTATGTTGCTTCCACAATTATCTTCTTAAATAAAACACATCTAGCCCTGACCTCATTGTGAATAAAGACTACTAGATTTACAGGTTCCTGAAAACTAGGACTTTAAACAAAACATCATACAGCAGGCCCTCCAATAAAGTCATTTCCTTCAAATCACTGGTTATACTGTTGATTAAAAAAAAATCGGTTTCATTTTACGTAATTTCATTTAAGGTCCTAGTTTCCAAGAACCTATCAACAACGTTAAGTGAGGACATACTAAACAGATTTCCCCTTGACCATCAAATTAAGTCTGACTGATAAATCTCTAACATACCTTTCCTGACCTCCCCAGGCAGTACTTGTTCCTGGTACTACCACAGTACTCCATTTATTTACCTACCCACTCATTCATTCCCACATTTATTCCTTCACTCATTCATCCCATAAATAGTTATGCGAGTACTCATCACATGCTAGGCACTATCTAGGTGCCCACTACACAGTGGTGGTGAACAATACTCAGTTTCCTGCAATCCCAGTGCTTACATTCTAGCAACCATGCACACCTCAATTAGAACTAACAGCACTGGAATTAGGGTAGTTTTTATGTAATATATTAGTTGCAATGATCAAAAGATTGGAAGCTCCTTGATCACACATTGGTCATCTCTGTATGTCCCATATCAAAACTAGCCCACAGAAAGCTCCAGATGAGTGACTGCTAACTGTATAAACGCAGCTACTTTATAGGTTGTGTACTCAATGTATTTTTTTTTTTCGAGACAGAGTCTTGCTCTGACACCCAGGCTGGAGTACAGTGGCATGATATTGGCTTCTCCATAGCCTCTGCCTCCCGAGTAGATGGGACTACAGGCATGTGCCACTATACCCAGCTAATTCTTGTATTTTCAGTAGAGAAAGGGTTTCACCATGTTGGCCAAGCTGGTCTCAAGTGATCTATGTACCTTGGCCTCCCAAAGTGCTGGGATTACAGGTGTGAGCCACCATATATTGTTTTAACATGTCTCTCATTTCAATGAACTCTAGAATGTTCATTCAGGGTATTTCTTCTGGAAACATATGACATACAGCAACATGGTAACCTGACTGTTGGGTGGGAAGTCTCCGTGGGCAGTTATCCTAAGGGAGTACAGGGGATGGAAGTGTCTCTGTTCAGCCAGCTATGCCAATACAGAAGGGTTTACAGGAGGGCTGGAGTTAGAAGCAAATTTCAGTGAGATAGAAAACCCAGGTAGAGTTAACAGACTCAGCTTAAAGTTGGCTAATTGAAAAAGGATTGGCTCAGAGCTTTCAGGAAATTTATTCTATCCAAATTAAATTACAAACAGGAATCTACCCTGTTTTAAGATTTAGAAAGATTTGAGGTTGAGTAGGCAGTGGTATGAATTTCAGCAAGAGACAGGGAATTAGGAAAGTCAATAATGTTTTGTGCTACAAATGTTGGAAACACCTGTAATAGCAAAGAATAATCTCCTTAGTTTGAATTTTCTGGCATTCATTTATGAAGCCTCTGGAACCTTCAGCTACAATGAAAACATATTATCCTTTTCACAGTGCATGTATTTAGCTCCTGAAAATAATCTCCTTATCTCCTGTTTAGTGAATTATCACTTTCATTTTCCTCCACAAAAAAAAATTACACACTAATAGAGGTAGTACTTTAAGAGTTTACAATTTCTTTTTTGTATTCTCATTTTAAAATTGAAAAGTAATCTCCTTACTCCTTGAGCTCAGCCAGTGAAGCTGAAATCCTAATGTCATGGCCCAGTAAGTACAGAGATGTGATTAAATCACTCCACTGAACTAATTCACCAAGAGGGCCACCACTGAAAGCTGTCTCTGCAATCTTAAATCCAGATTCCTTGGTCAGGAGTCCCAGGTGAACGAGGACCTGGAAAACAAAGAGGCATATACTGATTCACACTGAACCACATACAAAATGCACAGTAATGCACCAAGAAGTGATCAACCAATCCCAAAGTCATGCTTACATCCTAGCAAATTCTCAGTGTGGGGAATGCTGTTTTTCTAGAAGGTACAAAGGAAATTATTTTTCATTGTGGTTTTAGAGAAATAAAAATCACTGCAGCCCTTGGTATGGCTATGAGTATAAGGTATGGAAAGATAATCCCACCTTTTAAAAGTACAGCGTATGTGTAAAATCGGGATTAAAGGACGGTAAGACAAGACGATATTTTTTAACACTATTGGTCTTTTATCTACAGCGAAAATACTTCTAACCTCTTACTATGGAAACTTTCAAACACACAGAATTGCAAACATGACAATATAGTCAACACCAAGGTACTCATCATGTAGCTTCAACAATTATCTATGCAGGACAAATCTTAATCTATATCCTCATTTTCTCCCAACCCCTCTACATTATCTCAAAGCAAATTCTAGACATCCTTTCATCTGTAAATACTCCAGTATGTATCTCTAAAAGGAACAAATCTTCACTTGAAAAATGTAACCTGAGTATCACTATCATCCCTAAAAAAAGCTAGTAATTCCTTAACATCATCTGATATCCAGTTAATGTTCATACTTCTTCAACTGCCCTTTATTTTTTCTAAGTGCAGTTGTGTGATTAAAGAGTCAGAGGGCATACATAATAATTGCCTCATATGTCTCTTAGCCTCTTTTAACTGATACAGCCTCCCGTCAACTTATTTGGTGGTGGGGGTGGGGTCTGCTATGATTTATTTATCAAAGAATCTGGGTTTTATTTTCAGTCATCTCCTACGCTCCTAATTTTGCTTGCAATCTCAAGGTATAAGATTCTTCTGTCCTTTTTATTATGGTAAGTAAGCAATACAGACATAATAATCAAATTGAGATTCAATTTATTTTTATTTTTTTAGCAATACCACTTCATAGGTGGTGCTGTGGACTTCCATCAGTTTCAATACAATGTACTGGAACAATGTATCTGCGTCTCTGTTTTGGGATGTTAGGAGGCCTTGATGGTCACTACCTAGATCCATTAATCCATTAGGGCCTGCAAAATGATGGTATTTGATCATTCCTTCTTTATTTATTAGCTGGAATAATACCTCTATAAAGAAAAACTACCCCTCATCAACTATTTGGTCACCCTGAGGTAATCCTAAGGTTTGTCTAGAAGGAGCCTGGTAGATATTTGATTCTTTCTCTTCACTTACCAGTTTTTCAGAATAATAAACTTGTTCTTTAGTATACTCTAATGATGATCCATGAGGTTTTTTAATTAAAAAAATCATTATAACATCAAAGCATATTTGATATACTTCAAAAAATTGTGGTTATTCCTCTCGCTGACTATCCAATTGTCCCACCTGGGTCTGTGGGAGGCTATCCAAGCTGGCTCCTAAGTTTTTGACATGACCCTAGTCTTCTTAGATAGCTTCTCTGCACATGGGTAGACAGATGTGCCTGACAAGATTGCTCTAGGCTCAACAGGTACAACTTCTGTCTTGGACCTTAATAAGCCATTTTTCTAAGAACCTCTTATACCAACTAGTAGAAATAGTATTTAGAGACTAAAGTGTGGCGCTCAAGGGACTCGATTTTATTAGTATTTATAGATCTTATAGTGGCCCTAGCTAGGAAATTTGTTTTTCCTCAAAGATAAAAAAAATCATGAGTTCAGACTGGTGCTTCCAATTCAAACTCAGAGTTATAATGTTTTTACATAACATCACCAAGCCTACCATCTATCAATTCCTCTCTTCCACACTGCAAATCCCACTTCTCAATGACACTAACATAATTACTCATCACCTTTATTCCAATGTTCACAATGGATTCAGAATGAGACTATCAATGCTACCACATATTACATGATTAATAAAAACGGTTTTAAGATATTTACTTTTTTTTATGCTTTATGACATCCCATCAGAAGTGTATTTACTACGTTCTAAAATCACTAAGAATAGTCTTTTTCTGTGTGCTTCCATCAAAACTGTATGGATATATAGTCAGTTCATTTGTTTTATATTTTTTCTAATTTTTAGTTTTTGGTAATAAAATTTCATTTAAGACTTATATAAAATGACTCCAGTGTCAAATCTATAAAGTCAGATCTATTCAGAAGTCTAGTTTCCGTGGTAGTTTGTTTTCTCCATACTAATCCCACCTCCCCTTATTTGACCATTTTTTTTCTTATTGTTGTAATATACACCTAACATAAAATTTACCATTTTAATGTGTATGGTTCAGTAGCATGAAGCACATTCATATTATTATGCAACCATCATCACCATCTCCTTTAATTTTAGTTTATTAAAATAAGAAAAATATATTTTTCAAACTAAGAGCAAGAAACAAATGTATGTATCTGTATATATCTTTATGCATATCTGTATGTATAGATACAAATTCCCTCTCTCTCTTAAAAATAATGTACACTATTCTATTTTTCCTCACCTAACAATATATCCTTGAGGTTATTCCACATGAACATATAGAAAAATTCTTTATTTCTTTTTCCAGCCCAACTTCAGCATCTGAACACGTGTTCTTCCATACACGACCATCTGGTGACAGAATGATTGGTTCTGCCATCTCATAAATTCAAGAGATCTAGGCAAAACTGACCTATCAAACTGTGACTTGGGATCCTGCAAATATATCTGTACTTTCTTTTTCAAAGATATCAAATTAGTTGGATTAGGAATACCAAACTCATCTTTACATTTTTTAGATGTGGGAGCAAATTGTTCACTTTGCTCCATTCTGAAATCAGAACAGTTAATCTAAAGCCAGACCACCTAATCTATGGCTAACAGGACATAAAATCTTCTAAGCCCAGAGGTATTGGAGAAGTCTTCCAAGCATCTCCTCCTAAGCTAGAAAGAAACTGGCTCAAATTTATTCAAATTTCTCTCTCTCTGTCCTAGGAGCAGAAGCAGAATCAGCAATCAGAAGAGTAGCAATGCAACTCACTGGCAGTCCAAAAGCCAGGGATGACAAACAGCAAAAATATAAAATTGTCATGATGATGTAACGGGAAGCTCTCAAAGGTTGGATTCAGGTAAAGAAATGGGGGAAAGTTACAGGCACATATTCTGCTTGGCTTCACCCAAGAAACTTGTGCTAGACCCTGCTAAGGAGTATTGTTAAGTGGGGAAAGGAAAACCCAAAAACAGCTGTATAAGAGACTGAGCAGATGCACTCTGAGGGAATATCATTTGAGATACGACATTTCTCTTAGTCTTGTTTCCAAGCAAAATCAAATTTTAAAAGAAAGTAGAATCTAACGGCACTGAATTAATAAGAAACTCACTTTCTTCCGCTTTCTCTTTTCAAGATTCTGCTTTTCTGCGAGGGACTTGATTGCTTGGATCCATGCGTCAGCCATTCGCCGGATCCGTAGTCTCATCCACCGGAATTCTTCGTGCTTTTTCATCATACTGTAGAGAATATTAAAATCCGTACGAATTTCCGCCTAGCAACAGAAATTTAATAAAATGAATAGAAGATAAAAACTCAGAACGCATAATGGTTCTCATGATGTGACATTTGAAAACTTAAAAGGGTTAGTCAATTAAATTGAGGGCTTAAAAAGTAAGTCTTGTCTGCTGCAGCTTTGACTTATAGGTCTCAGGATTGCAAATTGAAGCAAAGGCTGCTGACTGCCGATCTGCTGGAAGGGATATCATTAAAAAAATTAGAAATTGAGAAAAGTAGCACAGGCATTACAAGGCCCTGAGCTATGTTAAAATGCAGTTTTTATAATGAGTGTGCTTGATGTACCTTGAAATTCTCAGCACCAAAATTTACTGTGCCACTTGGATTACCATAGGACAGCAGACTTCTAAGAAAACTGAAGTCAATTCTTAGCAAGCTGTTTGACAATGTGGAAATTGCCAAAAAAGCTTCTTTCTGTCCACAGAGTTAAACAGGGAAATAAATGCTCATCTTCTAGTTTTGTCCCAGTCCAAACAAAAATTCATTATTTTCTAAGGAATTTAAGAGCCAGGAATACTATTTTTCTGCCACAGCTGAGTACAATTTAAAGTTCAGACCAGAGTAACTTAAAAGCCAGGAAAAGTATTTTTCCTAATGTTGTGGATAATATAGCTAGATACAACCAGTGATTGAAATAATAGAGAAACCAAATAATAACCAGTATTTATTTCACAGAACATCTCAAACATGCTGAATCCACCTTTTCAACTATCACCATAGCTCATTCTAAACACTCATCTCTTTTCTTTCTTTTTTTCCCCCTTTGAGATAGCGTCTCGCACTCTCACCCAGACTGGAATACAGTGGCATAATCACAGCTCACTGGAGCCTTGAACTCAGGCTCAAGCAATCCTCTTGCCACCACAGCCTTCCAAGTAGCTGGAACTATAGGCACACGCCACCAAGCTCAGCTAGTTTTTAAATTTTTGGTAGTGATGGGGTCTTGATATATTGCCCAGGCTGGTCTCAAATTGCTGGCCTCAAGCAATCCTCCCACCTCAGCCTCCTAAAGTGCTGGAAATACGGGCATGAGTCACCACACCCGGCTTCATTTCCCTTCTTGACTAAACAATATCCTAAGACTCCTGTGGTTTACAGCAGGAATCCCTAATCTATAGCTCTTGAGCTAAATCCTGCTTGTTTTTGTGCATAAAATTTTACTGGAACTCCACCATGCCCCTTCATTTACAAATCATCTACAGCTGCTCCCTGTGCTACAATGGCAGAATTGAGTAGTTGTGACAAGACCATATGGCTTGCAAAAATGAAACTAATAACTATTCTGGGTATTTTGTAGAAGTCTGCTGCTCTCTGGTCTAAAGAGTAAAGACTTACGCTTTTAATGGGGCACACAAATACTTTTACAGTCCCCTTCCTACCTTTCCAATTTCATTTTCAGCCTAGCTCATCCAATCCCTTATGGCTTTGGCCCACTGAATCATGCATGCTCTACTCCCTGAAACTGTCATGCTCTCATTTTCCCATATGAGAGGTACCCTTTTCTCCTTGACCTTATATAAACTCACTCATCATTTCAAATTCAGATCCAATGTTATCTTCACTATGCAACACACCCTGCACATTGCAGACTAAAATGACCTTTTCCTCATTAATTCCCACAGGCCTATATTATAGCATTTGTGACAGAGATGGTCTTTATTTACCATCACCCTCATTAGATCACTAAGGGCCTCCACATTTGGCACCAGGTCTTACTCATATCAGTAGCCCATCATTTAGAAACCCTCAGAGAATTGCTCAATAAACAAACATATGCTAATGGTTGACTGATTTGGTCACCTAGACTTCCACAGAGATGAACGACAGAAGTTTTTCAGTGTAACATTATTTCAAATTATGGTTGGCATTTCTAAAAGATTCCACATGTACCACTTGGCATCTGACTTAAATACACAAGTCTAGAAAGAGTTTGCCAAAATCACTTACCAATGAATTATGATCAGTTTCCTCGTAGGGATTTTTTGCTCTCCAAGGTAAATGAGGACACCAATTTTCAACCTAAAAAACATCAGTGACACTAAGTATGCCGCTTCACCTATAATGAATTAACATACATACAAAGCGCCGAGAACAGTTCCTGGCACACAATGAGCACTATATTAATATGTGCCATTTTTATTGTTAGCCAAACTCCCATGCTTTTTAAGCTAGTATTCCAGATACAAGTGCCCTCTCAGATGAAACAATCAGCAGCAAAGGTCAGAAGAAACAGATTATACTTTACATCTGTCCTTCAAAGTACTTTACAGCAATTAATTCCTTAGTCATTTAATCCTCACATCTCTGTACCAGAAGGAGAGGGAGTCTAATGGCAGAAAGTTAAAAGACTGAAACTCTGCCACTGGGGAATGAGAATGTAAGGTGTCTCTGTGACTATTTATCAAATGGACAGGAATGATCCTTATCTGCTGTGGCATATCTGGAAAGGAAACTGAATGGCATTGGAGCCACAGAGCTCAATCCTTTATCCCTGTCAGAAATGCTACTTATAGTTTAGGGCTAATTGGTCAAGGTTTCCCTCATTTTCTGCTGTTCAATTCACACTACCTCAAAAAGCAAGGTGGTAAAACCTATTTGAGAAAGAGATAAAAGGAGGAGAAAAAAAAACCTTGATGATCTTGTGAGAACCATTCTGGAAGATGGATTGTCCTGTCAATGCATAAGGTTTAGAGACTTGAGGGGAGGAGGAAAGAGAAAGGAAAAAAGAACTTGACTATAGAAATTATTTCAGCAAAAGTTATCAAAGACTATTAGGCAACTTAATTTCTGGAGAAAAAATGGGAAGAATGCATTAAAGTTATATTGATGTCTGTTCTCTGTAAAAACTAGCCACAAAATTTGAAGATAGCATTATTACCATTTACTAATATACAATGAGATTATGAAATATGGCTAATAAACAGGCATTGAACATAATTTTTCTATGGCTAGGTAGACCTATAAAAATTAATTAGCAAGAGAGTGAGGGAATGTCCTTAAAGGGGTCACTAAGATGACAGAGACAAGTGTGGGACCACAGCCTCACGGGGCAGCACAAGATAGTTTGTTCTCTGAGTCTGGGTGAGTTATCAAAGAAATATGTCAGTTTCACTAATCTGGAAGTTACTCATAATGCAAGGTGATTTTTACTATAACCAAAGTAATTGGCCTGATTTGCATAAAGCCATTTGCCACTGCAGATGATCCCAAAGCAATAAGCAGAGGGGAACAAAGCTTGAGGGAAGGGCAGAATCTCTGAATAGGAAAAGTGAAATACTCTCTTTTCTTCTTATGGAATAAAATTAGACCTTGCCATACTTGTGAATGATTCAGAGACTCAAAAGGATTCCCCACAAAGAAAGTTGAAATGGTTTTTACTCATAAAAAAGAAAATACCAACTTGCCGGAGGCCTATGGTCTAATTACTGAGATCTGACAACAACAAGACCATGAAAGGCAATATCTGCAGCTCCACAAATGAGAAAAATGAGGAAAAACAGCAGAGGAAAAGCCTGCAAGGGGATGAAGCCTCAGCTGGTCTCAGTAGCATTATGCACATCTGTACTTTGTATTCTTAGGCAGACTGAATTATTTAGCTCCAATTAGATTTGTGCAAATGGACTCAATAAAGCATATTTATAACATGAAGACTTCAAATGGATTGCAGACTTGATTGTGAGATCTTTAACCTCACCACCCCATCCCACCCCTACTCCCCCAGAAAATGAGGATGAGCAAGGAAGGTACAGATTTACAATAAACCTCACACTAAATAAAATAAGCAAATTTACCAGCCACCCACCGGGATGAAAAGTTTTCCCATAAATAGCATGATAGGGAAAGATGAAACAAGACTAAAGAAAATCAACTAAGAGGAGAGGCATGAGCAAGACCAGATATTGATAAAGTTCCCTCCTCACTCTGCCACTGCAAGAAGAATCTTTCAAGATTGAATGTGATGAAAATACAGTCCCAGATGATTTTTAAAAATATGACTTCCCTACAGAATCAAGACTGTAACGCCTCTTTGAAACTGATCATTTATCTTAGTTCTTCTTATTCTAAATCACTGGCTATTTCTTCCCAAGATTCCAAGAGCACTCCTGAAAATATAAAACACAGTCCAACTTAGCTTTTAGGAAGAAATTTCACTGTTACACTCGTACCCGTAATGGTGGGAAAATCAATTATGAACATCTTGGCACAGAGTGGGAAGGTGGGTTTTTAAGGTTGTTTTTGTATGCTGTGATGGGATAACTGGTTAACAAAATAATTAAATTATACATAAACCAATTATCCCATGGGGAGAAGGGAAAAACAAAACAAAGCATTTCTTTCTTTGTGAAACCTCGGAGGATTACCAGGATTGGAAGAAAGCCAGCATTGGCAGTAACTCCAAGTACTGAGGCAAACAGCTCTCAAATGAGCAACATTTTCCTAAATAAGAACACCATTAATAACACTCAGGGAAAATCTTTCTGAAGGCTAGTAACAACCTCCTAATCCCTAACTTTGTTTTCTTTTGATCTGTCCAGGGTCCTTTAACAAGCTTAACCCACCAGTACAGGATGCTACCAATAAAGCTGGACCCCAAGGTGAGCCCCACCATCTTCTTGACCTGAAAATGGCTCTATTTCAAGTCATTCTCAATAGCTCTTCTACTCTTGACTCTCAGAACCCTAGCGTGCTACAGCTGCCTATGGCTACCTTCCTTCACACTTTCTCAACTGTGGCTCCTGGTGCTCTCTTCCTGGGATATAATTTTCTATTTGCCTTTAGTGCGCAGACATACTGGGCGCCCTGCGTCCTGCATCTCTGCCTAGCTTTTATGGCCTGGGAAAGACCTGCCTGGAACCCTCTGCCAGGGAAGGGACTGGACAGTCTTAAAAGTAGCCCACAATTCAGCACTGCAAGTCTAAGAAATTAAAGCTGTCTGAGCTTATGGCAACAAACAGGCAACGATCAACTGAGAAGAAGCACTCCTCCAGTAACCTTAAATGGGAAAGCAAAACTCTTTGACATAAACTAGTCTTTTTAGCTCACTAGCCTCAGGCCACAAAATGAAGAGGCAACAAAAACAGACTGAGACCAGCCAGGCTAAAACTTCAGATCATCAATGGGCATTCCATGGAAAGGACCCTTTAAATCACTTTTCTTGAACGAGATTAACAATTTGTTTTTTGACATTCCTCCTCACAGTGATTTAAACCTCTTCGAACCAAAAGGGTTTTGCAGTTTAAACGTGAGCATTGTGAATCAAAACGTTCTCTGAGTCCCTAGAAGTCTAATCTGGTCAGACTTACTTCCAAGGTCTGCGGGATGGACAGTTCATTATATTTAGGGGAAAAAAATTGCTGGCGGAAACATATACAGCTCAAGCTGGAGTTTAAAGAGGAAAAGAAAAAATAATAAAGTGACTGTGAAAACTAATAGGAGATTCAATGAATATACACATGTTGTTAGATACAATATGGCAAAACTCTTAGTAGTAATGTTCTGTTCTTTTAAAAGAATAATGATTAGTCTCTGTTACGGCTTTTTCTTTCACGATTAATGTGAAGTGTTCTGCTCTGATCAATCACTGACACACAGGATTTCATGCTGTATTTTTCAGATAATTTAGGTGCGATCGAAACTAAATGAGAAAAATGCATACGAAAAGTCTGAGATCATCTCTCTCTCTCTCTCTCTCTCTCTCTCTCTCTCTCTACACGATTTAATTTCCCATAAGGCCTTATAACATACATGGGTACTATCGACATGTCACATGGGATGAAGTCAAGGCTTAATGTGAATTTGCCACTGTAACTTCTCTAGTGAGTGGCAGGGCTGAGTGACGACTGAAATTTGTTGCTCCCCTGACCAGGATGCATGAGAGTTACGTTTAGGCCAAACTTAGTGAGGAATAAGAGAGCTATTTCAGTGGGGAAAGATGACTGAATCTGGGATCAGTCAAAATGGACTCTATGCTCAACTCTGCAAATAACTGGTCATGTAATCTTAAACCATTTGTCTTTCAAGTCTTCTCATCTACTTCAGAGTTGGATTAGGTAACCCTCTTAATTTTATTACCCTATAAGATCTGAAAGATAGAATTTATGTCATCCTGTTAGGCTAGCTGGTCGTGTATCAAATGAATACAGTTGACTGTATATCTAAATATTCATTTGACACACTGATTATGCATACATATATATACACACAGAGAGAGATACATAAACATATACGCATTTGTTATACTGATGACCTCAAATGAAGTTACTCATTAAGGGATATGCTAAAAAAAGGTCATCCTTGCACTTCTCTCTACCACATGCCAACTCCTGACTACTTTCTAAAGTTTTAAGGAGGAAATGCAGATAGTAAAGGACGTCTACTCATGAAGTGGTTAAGTGGTTCAGCTTTCTAGACTGGTCCTCTGCACCAACACCTGAGCTGATTAATATTTTGGTCCAACTCTTCATCTGAAGAGTTGTGTAGGGGGAGCGGGCTGGGAGAGACAAGGAATAAAAGTTGCAATGTACTAGGAGCCAAGCATGAAGATAAGCTCTTTACACACATCGCCATCTCATTTGGTCTTTTCAAATAATCTCTTGAGAAAGGCTAATTATTATGCCAGAAGAAGACACTGAAGCACAGACAAGAAACAGTTAAAGGCGGAAACACTACCTGTCTTGCCCCAGAGCTGGTACCTTCAATCACTCCTTAAAGCCTACTGGCCAAACTTTTGGTTCCCATAGTCCCATAAGCACAGTCCAGTCTTCAATATTGGAGTATTATTGCCTAGGTCTTCTATATGAAGTCCTTTAAAGTGATTTATTACACTCCTACTGCGTGACAGTACTGTATGGTTAATAACTGTAATAACAATTCTACTTCCAACTCTTGCTCCTACCATTTGTTCTACGTAGCAAGAGCAAACAAAAAGCCAAAATTGGATCACATTCTACACATACTCAAATGCGACAACAGCGTCTCCTTGCTCTCAGAATAAAACCCAGAATTTATACCAAGATCGTACAAATCTGATTTCAACTCTTACACCGTCTGCCTCATTCACCCTGCCCTACATAAGCCAACCTCCTTGCAAGTCCCAAGAACGTGCAAGCTCATTTCTACCTCAGTGGAGTTGCCAGATTTAGGGAAAAGAAAAAGGATACCCAATTAAATTTTCACTGTAGACAACAATTTTTGATTTTAGTGTAAGTATGTCCCATACAGCATTTGTCACACACTTAAACTCGAAAAAAATCCATTGTTTATCTGAAATTCAAATTCCATTGGCTATAATGTATTTTATTTGGTAACCCTATAGTTCAGGGCATTTGCTCTTCTTTCTACCCGAAACCCTCTTCCTTCCAGAGTGTTCCATGCCTCACTCCCTTACTTCCTTCCACACTCTGCTCCAACTTCTCCTTAGAGAAGCCTCCCCCTGACCCACTGACCTGGCCACTCTGCATCCTTCCTAGTTGATTTTTCCTCAGAGTATTCATCCCTTGTGGCAATTCTTTTATGTACTGGTTTTACTGTTTGCTGCCCCACCTGCACGTAAGCTCCTTGAGGACAGAAACCTCATCTGTCCCGGTTCATCGCTCTATCCCCAGCCCTGAGAACAGCATCTGGCACACAGGCAATGTTCAATTAGTATTTGTTGAGTAGCGAATGAATAATCAACAAGCGTGACTTGGGCACTAAAGAGACTCATGATAATGAGTCCCTTTTCCACTTATGCAACACTTTACTGTTTTCATTTTATTGGAACCTTTCAGCAATACACTGAGGGAGGCAAAGCAGGCTTTACCTTGACCTCAAAGAGGAGAAACCAGACTGAACACTCAAGGGAAAGCTCAAAGCCACACAGGGAAGTGGTGGGATCCAGACAGGGAATCAGGTCTTATGTGTTTCCTATAACACTGTACTGCTGCCCCTGCCAAGACAGGCAGGAATATTATTAACACAAAGTACAGAACTGGCTACCTGCAAGAGACAGAGTCCAGGGCCAGACTGATCCATGAGAGTTCTGCTCTGCATATCCAGGGTGAAGAGGTGTGCAGAATTTAAAGAGATACTGCAGTAAGTGTTCAAAGTGCCACAAAACCAGTGGGGTTCTAAGAAGAAGATGAGACACTTTCAATAATCCATCCCAAATTGCTCCAAGAAGAGAAAAGCTGATTTTCCCTTACATATGCAGCGAATAAATTCTTCTGTAGCCAACCAAAGAGATAATGCATAGAGATACTTTCTACAGCAACTCTCACTAGGCACACCTCCCACTGCATGCTGGCAAAACTGATCCCAACTGGTCTGTATCCACATGAGGACACTCTGACAATTAAAGTCACTCAATTTAAAGAGGTAGTCACATTGTAGAGACCAAAGATACAGCTCCTTTTTTTGTGTTTAATGTGCAACTTTGCTAAGTGACAATGAGAATAAAAATGGGCAAGAAAGCTGTGCCTTCTAATACAATTGGCTCATTCCATTCTACCAGTGTAATCCGATCCCTTGTGTGCTCTCATAATATTAGAAAGCATTACAGTAGTCGCCTCTTATCCATGGTTTTACCTTCTGATATTTCAGTTACCCACAGTCAACTATGGTCTGAAAATATTAAATGAAAAATTCCAGAAATAAACAATTCAAAAGTTTTAAATTACACCCTGCTCTTAATAGCATGATGAAACCTCGCAATTCCTGCTCCATCATGCCCAGGACTGGAATAGCTCCTTTGTCCAGGGGATCCATGCTACAGACACGACCCACTCACATTACTCACTTAGCAGCCTTTACATTATCAGATCAACTGTCTCAGTATCTCAGTGCCTGTGTTCAATAAACCCTTATTTCGCTTAATAGCAGCCCCAAAGCTCAAGAGTAATGATGCTGGCAATTCACATATGCCAAAGAGAAGTCATAACATTGTGAAGAAGGAAAAAGTATAGTATATAGAGGGTTCGGTACTACCCTCAGTTTCGGGTACCACTGGGTCTTAATTAATATACTACTGTATAGTAAACATGTTAATGAGTGCTCAAAATGCCCCTGCTTCATGTCTCAACTTGAATGTCCAAGCAGACTTTAATGTTACAAAGCTTACAACGACATTTTTTTAAGATGAGAAGGGTTAGAGCTAGAAGAAGTTACCCACTCGGAACAAAAAACTATTGCCAATTTTTTTTAAATGCTTCAGATAGAATCATTCATTCAATACATACATGTGCCAGGCACCATTATACGTGAGAACAAAACAGATAAAACTTTCTGTGGAGATGACTTTCCTTGTACTTGTTGTTAATATTATATGGTAGTGGTTACTCCAGGGCCACTGAACTTTTCTTCTCTCTGCCTGCTAAGGACCTGTCAGATATCTGCACTTCTTACTCCCTCACCTCCTTCAAATCGGGTCAAACATCATTTTCTCACCTTCTCAGTAGAGCCTATCCTGATTACTCTATCCAAAGCTGACACCATCACTTCTCCTAAGTACTTCTTACACTCTCTTCAGTATTTCTCCATGGGCATGTACTACAATCTAGGAGATGACATATCTTACTTTTTTGATGTTGCTAGCTATCTCTCCTTACATAACACAACCATAATGAGGAGTGTTTATTCATTGTTAAATCTCCAGCAGCCAGAAAAAATCAACAGCAATTAATGCTCCTGGCACTCAGATTGTGGTCCCTAGGCATTATTTCTAAGAGAAACTGGGGTGGTATGCAGGCCAGGGGAGGAAGGTGGTTCTTAGGCTGGTTCTAAGCCTAGGGCAGGAATTGTATGAGATGTATCTAGAAGATCTGGGCATACCATAGAACAAGAAAACTATTAAAAACTACCAGAGTCATGTCAAAAGGTCTGAGAAAGCAGTATGAATAGGTCCTCACTGGCCAAAGCGGGACAACTTGACAGTCAGTAAGAAAATAACTGCAATGGATTGTTCAAATGTTTTAAACCATTACTTCATAATGATAATAAAAAACAAAAAGAAAAGAAGCAGAAAGAAAAAAAGCTGTAAGATGCTAGGAAATAAACTGGGAAATAAATGGCTTCTTATATGAACTTCCTCTTAGGGTGATCACATACCTTATGAAGAGTCACATCTCTGCACAGAAGTATTCCTGACATATTAAGAAGGAACCTTTAATGAATTAACGAACCTGGGCACTCATCAATGATTGCTAACATTAGGAAAAAAGAGAGAGAGAAATCAGGCATTATGTGCCTCCCAACTGAAGTATACGATACTATTATCTATGAAATAACTTGTGCAAGCAATATTAGGTCTTACTCTAACCAAACCTCAGATCTAGCTATCACTTTACTAGAAATACAAGGGGGCAGAGAGCCAGGTTATGCAACAACATGGACTGTAATCAAAATTCAGAGTAAGACAAACTCTAAGGCAATGAAGCAGTTTCTGTAACAAAAAAATAGAAGAAAGAAAAATAAGAGTGGAAGAGAACCAAAAATTGAGACAGATTTAGGAGACATCAGTAATTGCAATTTAGGGTCCTTACTGGAAACCCAGTTCAAACAAAAAAACTTTTATTTATACAATGGCCTGAAAATATGAATACTAATCTGATATGAAGGAATTATGTTAATTTTCAGGTGTGAAATAGTATTAACAGTTACAATGAGAACAGTTGTACAGTATGTTTTAAAACAGTCTCTTTTAGAAATACACATTGAAACACAGATGGTATGATGTTTGAGACTGGTTCTAAAATAATGAAGCAGAGGAGGGTATAAATAAAGTGAGATTGGCATGAACTGACAACTGTTGAATATGGGTCATGGGGACACAGGAGTTTATTATACTCTTTTGTAGTACATGCTTGAAATTTTCCATATTAAAAAAGTTTTAAAACGTAATTTTAAGAAGACTTTTAGGAGAATACAAGAGAAATTACAGGAGAAAATATTTAAATGTGTATAAAAAACAAATTGGAGATGACAGCATTGAAGCCCCATCTTGCCACATGTATTCCAAGAAGCGTCAAAGAAGTGTTGGTTTGGGTTTTGGCAAGTCTTGTCCTTTGCCTCTCTGATTTTTGTAGAGTAGAATCCAGAACAAGAAGTCTAAATGTAAATGTTGTGGTACATAACATTCATAAACAGGAAGTGTTACTAAGAACTTTAGTGGGTGAGGAGTAAAAAGAGAAACTGAGAGATGAGTTAGGCTGACTAACAAATACTGTTCTGTAACCTCAGGATTGTTTTTTTTTTAAAATATTATTTTATTAAGGATGTCTTAGAACTCAGGTAGTAAGTGCAACAAATATATATAGATGAAAAAAATACCAACAAAGGCTGAACAGAGAAAAGTGAAAAGAACATGATCATAAATCTCCTTCACTGCCCAGAAACATTATGTTGAGGAAAGGGAATTTCCCATTTCAAATGGCTGAACATTTCAAGGGTGTGCATTGGTATTCTCGGGCAACAATCTGGTGATATTTTTAAAGTACTCCCTGACCCACCCCAAAATGTTAGTTGTTTTTTCATTCAGGTTTTCTCCTGCAACCTAAACAGTCCATTCTTTATCACTGCCCACTTTGACAAATTAGTCTGTGCAACACCATTTCCAAGCTATCTTTAGCAGCCAACACAGCTCATAAATCCAAATCATTGTACTGGTTATTAGGATTTCATTTCATGCTCGCATTCACAAACATTTAAGCTTTCAACCTTTCCTGTTGGGCATTAATCTTAGCATTAATCAAGGGATTAAGTACGCTGAATTTAAACTCAAGGTTAATAGCATGCTCAGCCAATATTAGTTTTACATACTGTCAAGGGAGAACAGAAAGAAGCAAAGACCTTTACATCTGTTTATGAAATACAAGAAATAGATAGACAAGTAAGGCATGAAACTACTTCTTTTGCTCCTTTATGAAGGAGTCATAGACACACTCTCATGCATCCAGTCCAAACTGGCATTTGAAGCAACAGCTTGTACACATTCTAAGATCCAGCAATCAATCACTGGGCAATTTGATTATTTCAGAGCAATCCTACTTGTAACGGCAACAGAAGTGCTTACAAGAAAAGCACAAACAAATCAGGAAGTCTGGAAAGGTATGACGGACCCTTCCTAGGTTCTGTAACAACTGTTTAAAAAGAAAAAAATGTGTCAGTGTCAAATATATCAGTATCATCTATCAACATAATAACAATAGAGGTGAAGAAATTCATTCTAAATTTTGTAAAAGCTGATAGCAGTAAAAGGCTCTGCAGACAGTTAAGTTAATATAACTGAAACAATGACATTCAGAGTAATTACTTTATAGGGCCTTGTCTCTATAATGGGAGTAGTTACATGGCTCACAAAAACAGATACAGAAAATGAACTGCCTGATGTTCTGGAAATATAAGGCTGCCTAATGAATCATTTGCTCATTCCTACTACTTGGAATGGCTGACACCCAGTTTTTCATGAGTTATGGCCACAGGAGAGTGTGTTTTTTTGGAGGTGTAGGGTATCAAAATTATGGAGTATTAGAAAACTAGCAATGATGGAATATTAGAAAACTAGCAATGGAGATCGACTCCTTGAAGTTAGCTAAATTAGAGCCATTTTTTTCATCGCAAGTGAATTTAACCATACAACTGAATGCAAAGTCAATGGCTACAAGTCAGCTACTTAAGTTCAGTTTTCCTTCATCATAAAGAAGACAGCAGGAATGAAAAGCGCAGGACTTTGGGGCTAAGCGACTTGATCTCTCTGAGCTATCTGTGACTTGGCTCTCCATTATTCTTTAGAGTTGGTGAGAGGTTTAAATGAGATCGTGTATAGTTAACCCACAGTATCTGTTGGGGACTGGTTTCAAGACCTCTGTGGATACCAAAATCCTCAGAGGCTCAAGGCACTTAAATAAAATGGTGTTGGTCTGTATTTGAGGTGTCTGGTACAGTGGAAGATCAATCATATTTCATTATTCTCTTGTCTGCCCCCCCAAGTCCCACCCCTAAAGAACGGCAACCACTCAGCTTTTATCTCTACCATTTCTAGTTCAATGTCAGACATACAACAAGCAGCTGTGGAGATGTTTTAAGGAAAAATATTGATGGCTTGCTTCCTGTGATTTAACCAAAAAAGATCCATAGAGTACAAGTTGGTGAGAGTGAAAGTACTAACAGAAGTTTCTAATCCCATAATTCAGTGGAAGCTGGTGCACTGAGACAATCATAAGAAAGGAAAATGAAAGAAGAGTATCATCTCCTAAGATGGGTCTGAATCTAAAAGCTCCAATTCAACTAGTGACTGACTATACAAGAGACATTTTACTTCATGTCCTTTTGGCATCTGTCAAAGCTCTGACGTTAAACATAGATCGAAACAAGAACTGGCTCTTTCAACAAGTATTAAGAATAGAATAAAAGTCACTGGTACACGTGTTGATCAAGTTAACAAGTCAAATGAAGATGTCTCTCAATCATCTCCCCAGTTGCAAGAGAAACCTAGCAGATGATACAGGAAATAAAAGCGCAGGTTTCAGAGTTTACTTAAACAACAGAATAAGGAAAGTTTCAAGACAGCAAGAGAGCACAAAACCACATCAGCACCTACAGAGCCACAGATAGTACCCAGGATTTAAAAAATACCAAAAAGGAATTAATTGGTTTTACAAAACATCTCTCTTAATCTCACATTAACAATGGTAGAATGCACTGGCGCCATACATGCAGCTAATTCTAGTGCAAACACAAGTATCATATCCAGAAAAGACAAGTCAAGGGAAAATACTCTCGCCACAAATAAATGTATGTGAAGTGATGTACATGTTAATTAGCTTATTTAGCCATTCCACAATGCAGACCCATATCACGACATCAGGTATACCACGAACACATACAAATGTTGTCAATTTAAAAACAGGCATTAAGAGAAACAACTGAATTTCTATATTACCAGAAGTCAAAGGATCTAAAGTTACATTGCATTCGTGAATGAGAACCAGAAATGGATTCTAATTCTAAAATGGAACAATGTTCCCACATATAATGTCCAAGACTATGTGACACCCCGTAACTATTCTCAAATAATGGCAACATTTAAAACCATAGAAGTGTCTATTATGCTTATTGAGTGTCTTATCTGCCAGGTTCTTCTCTAACTACAGTCCTATTATTTTATAAAGGAAACATCTTAGGCACAAAAGGTTAAGTCACCTTTCTACAATCACAGAGCTTAGAAAGAAGCAGAAACAGGAGCTGAAGTCAGGTGTAAGGCTCTAAGGTAGTATTCCTATCGAAGGGACCATACTGATGAAATTCTCTTTTACCTGTCCCAGGGTACTTAGTACAATGCTATATATGCTAACACAGAAAAACCCAAACGTTCAGGGTTATATTCAGATTAAAACTTTAAAAACGGGTTCCTAGTTGTCTCCACCCCTTCTCCTGGCTCAGTTATCTGCATCCTTTCTTCCTCTCGCTTTTAAGATGATAAACACATAACATGGGGTCAAGAAAATGTGTTTTCATTAATTGAGAATGAATGGATGTTCAATAATTGCTCACTGAACAGAATTCAGCTGAGCAACAACAACAACAAACACCCGATCATCTGCATAAAAAGAGAGTGGAATGAGCTAATGAAGTGTATTTCACACCTCAGGAAGAGAAAACATAGTTACTGGTCCCAAAATGAAATAGGCTCAGATAGCAAGTGCACGTGATCTATCACGTCTCTTCATTCCGTATTCCTCTCTACTTCCCTTCTTCAGAACCTCACCATATCGTTCATTGGGAGCCGGGGTGGGGTGTGATCAAAGGGAGGGAAAGAAGTCACAAATAACTGCAGTCACTTTCCACGCCTTCCCAGGAGATGGAGGTATGGGAATGTAAAATCTTCTACCTCAAGCATACCCCAACATGCAAAGGCCTAGGAAGGCATGAAATTAGCCCAGCTTATCAATCATGGAGCCCGGCTGGAGTCTGGCTAAATTCTATCAAGTTGAAAGGAGAATAAAACTTTTGAAAATTAAACTAAATGAAGAACCTTTTCCTCAGGGCAGGAGAGGTACCTGTAATTGACTTTTCAACTAGAATGAAGGTTCACGTGCGGCCCCAGGCTTTATTCCTCTGAAGAAGGAAATGAGAAGGCAGGCCACAGGCCACCCAAGCCAGAAGACAGAAACTCAAATAAACGCCACCAAGTCAACTTGCCAGCAGCCTCCTAATGAGGAGCCTCACATACCCAACTCTCAGAGCTGTTCATTTCCAAGAGGTATTTTAACTATCTTTAGCTCTGGGGTTTTCATGATGGCAATGAAACTACCTTGTCTCCCCCGCTAAGTCATGAAGCCTGGTTGGACCCCCCGAAAAAATTTGACTTGAATGTACCCAGGCAAAAGAGGTAATTGTCTGAGAGAGGGGCAAACACTACAGAATCAGGGCCACATGCCCTATTAGCATTACTAAGTTTGGCCTCTGTCCCCATCACCCTATGGCAAAGAAAAGAGAGGCATCTGAATTCCATAAGGAAAACTATGGCAAGAATATTTAATTTAGCCTCAAAAATGAAGGTATTCTCCTTCCTGCATGGCATCACCAGCTGTTATTAGTCAAATAACAATAGCACACAAAAAGGGAGACAGAATAAAAAGAAAGGGCAGCAGAGGGTCTGTGGAGGCATGACCTTGGAATTGGTCAGAACCTGTTTTACAAGACCCCAAAGCTGCCTACCCTGCTCCAACTCCTACCTCCCCCAGTCTATAAAGGGGAAGCCAGCCGGTTTTGATTCCCTACTAGGTTTTAAGTGAAATAGAGATTAAAGCATGTAAAAAATTCAAGCGGCCCTTAAAATCCTCTGCAACCGTTAAAATCCAAAAGCTGCTATTTAAATTCAAGGGTACAAATGAAAATGAGGCTCAGATTTAGGGTAAAAAACAAGGTAAAAGTAACTAACTTTAGTTACTTCCCTCCCGTATCTATCCTTACTCATCTTTTCCCTCTGGCTGTTTCTGAGTTGTTTCTGTTATAATAAACCAGTAAATGCTTCCTGGGCTTTAAAAGGAGGAGGAAGACAGAAGACTATGCTCTTCAGATCCACACTCTGATTCTTACTATGAGCAGTGACCCAAACACTGAATCTGAATAGGGCAGCCCTGGTGACTGAGATGGCAAACTCTCTAAAGATCTGGAGCCCAATCTTGGCCCTGCTTTGATCCTATGCAGGCTGCTTGTACACAGGAAGGACATCTACTGCAGGGAATTCGTAACACAGTACTACCCACGTCCAACAGTACAGATGTGGTGTCCTCATGGCAGAAAAGAAGTACTCTTAAAAGATGAGCTCTCACATGTTCATCTAAATCTCTGGGTACAAAACTGAGCATATATGTGCTAATGACAACTGGAATGACTGCTACAGACATGTATTTGTATGGGCCCAGAATGACCCAGTGTACTCAAGTGTCACTGGGAGAGTTCCAAAAACAGCTACAGAGAGAGCAGGAGCTTCAGCTACACTGAATTCCACGGCAGCATGGATGAGTATGTTGACAGCATAGAGGCCCTGAAGATAAAGCCTATCAGCAGCCAGAAGGTCCACCCCCATGCCCAGGTTTTGGTAGAGTATTCCACAGCTCCCAAATGGTGGCCCCTACCTGTGTCCATTGTCCTGTCACTGCCACTGTAGAACTGATACCATAACTTTCCCTCTGTTGTTTCTCTGCCTTGAATACACTTCTGTTTTTCATGTACCTAACTTACTTCTAACTTTTTTTCTTCAGGATTCAGCTCATATGGCATCTCTTCTTGACAAACCCAGGAGATTTCCTGATGTTAACTCTGTTTATACCTACCCAAGCTGAATGATCCTCCTTTCCCTAAATAATCTGCATTATTCAAAAAACAAAACCAGAAAGTAACAAGTATTGGTGAGAATATGAAGATATTAAAACCCTTGTGCACTGTTGGTATAAAATAGGGCAGCTGCCGTACAAACAGTATGGTAGTTCCTCAAAAAATTAAAAATACAATTACCAAATGATCTAGCAATTTCACTTTTGGGTATATTTCCAAAATAACAGAAAGCAGGATATTAATGGGGAGTTAGTGTTTAATGAGTACAGAGGTTCAGTTTTGCAAGATAAAAGAAATTCTAGAGATGGACAGTGGTAATGGACAGTGATGTGAATATACTTAATGCCACTGAACTATACATTTGAAAATAGTTAAGATGACAAATCTCATGTTATGTCTATTCTACTACAATTTTAAAAAAAACTAGGAAAAAAAGTAAATAGCTAACTAACTCTGCTTATTTTTCCCTCAAGGGGAAAAAAGACCCATCCTTCCTGGGGAGGTAGGAAGAGTGATGAAGGACGGAACCATAGGTCCTCCATATAAAAATACCACACGTTTTTAAGTTTTTCAAATTTCAGATTCAGCTACAAAACAGTCCAACCAGTCACATTACTCCCAGGAGCCACAGAAAGCTACTCACCTCACTGAGGTAAATAAAAAAAGAGCAGGTGGACCCATCCACTCCATAGTCTGCGTAGCAGGGATCTGAACGCCACATATCTTTCATCCACTGAAACAAGAAGAACATCTCTGAGCAGCCCATTCATAGGCCCTCTACATCTGCTGACAGGGAAGGGAAGGATAGGAAAAGTGAAGATGGAGTAAATGGCTCAAGCTGTGGCCTAAAGAACTGAGTGAAGGAGTCACTCAGCTGAGGTCAAGATAGTCATGTGTGCAGCTCACTTCCTTGGATCATTAACAGGTAGACATTGGCTTGAGTTAGGCCTCAGCAGAAGCGCTTAGAGTGGAGAACAAGGTTGTGATACAGCAAGCAATAAAGCCCAGGAGAGGCGGTGGCTTAGGGATTTTTATCAAGATCAAGTGCCTAATGGGACTCTGACATCCACACCCTCTCCAGGAACTCCAGTTCCATCAGCCCATAGCACAGTACCTGAAACAGTGTGTGAACAAGGGCACATGTGAGCACTGACAGATGGCCCACATGGATACCACCCGAATGCTTCTGGGGCTGGTCCCACTGTCCTAACTACATCCCTGAATGGACACTTTTCTCTGAAAACTACTGAGCAGGAGGGTCTCCCTGGGGGCAGGCCATACAAATAGGGTTTTTGAAAAAAAACGCAGCCAAGTTAAAGAGCAGCGTTAAAGAGCACAAACCTCCACAATCTGGAGGTTTCAGAGCAGAAGCCTGGGGACTGAGAGGGCGGGGAGTTGGACACTAAATAACGGCAGTTCCTTGTCATTGGTCCTTGAAGGATCACCTGCTGGAAGCTGGGAAAGAGAGAGTGGAAGTCAGCTTCAAAGACTCAGCAGGTGCCTGAGATGGCCCAGGCTCTCTCATGCTGACCACTGAGAGACGCTGTTGACCAACCCCACAGGGTTGACACTGGCAGAGTAGAGTTGTCATAGCCACAGCCAATGTCGGCAGGATGGAGGCACCCCGTCACTGATCCATGTCCAGGGCTCGCTCACCCATTTGTATCACTGAGGAGTAAGGGGACGGGGAGGGAAAAAGAAGGGGTGTTTGTGCACATTGGGGATGATGAAAATGACCCTGTTTGCCTCTGCCTTACCTTGATCTTCCCCTCACAGTGGGGGTAGCCGTCCATAGGAGGCAATACACATTTTTCTTGAGCTCCGTTAATGATATCTGTGAAGAATGAAAAACAAAGGATACAATGAGGTCTATAAAACACAAGACTAACATTCTCATAAGCCAAGAGGCAGGGAGAGAAACCAAAAAAGAGAGGCCTCTATTGGCACCCATGTTCTGAGGCATGGAGCCCCTCCAGCTCCAAAGTATCTGATAGGTCCACTGTGATGACTGACCTGAGGACAGCCCACCTACAGGCTGGCCAGAGACCTATGACAACATGTGTGGCCTGGCTTAAAAAAGTAAGCCAGGCCAACCAGAGCACTTGTTTAGAAATTTGCAATTGGGAAACTAAGAAACCAAACAAGCAGGGAGCAGGAAATAGTCATGTGATTAGAAGGGTCCTCCAGCACTGGTAGGGCCATTCTAGGCTATGTGGGCAAGCTGAGGCCATGAATAGGCCTCAAGAAGATAATTGCATGAACTGAGAAAGCCAGCAGGCCAGAGAGATGTGAACAGAGCTGGTGCACAGAGAGCCATAAGACGTATCTGTACCATCCTAACGAACTCCCACTCTGCTTCCATAGGATACAGCTTCTTACAGACCCAGTCCTTAGATTTCCATGAAGGTCTCCTTATTGTTTTACAGATTTCCTCACAATAAACTCCTTTTTTATTAGCTAGCTTGAATGAGTTCCTATTTCTTGTAGCTATAGGGTCAAAACTAAAAGAAATGCCATCGAGATGCTAAGGGTCATTTCTTTGTGATAGAAACATTTAATATACTCCTCTTAGCTATTTAAAACCATATATTATTGTGAACTATAGTCACCCTACAGTGCTACAGAACACCAGAACTTATTCCTCCTGTCTAGCTGTAAAGAAATGAGAAATGTTTAAGATGATGAACATGCTAATTACCCTGATCTGATCACTATACAGTTTACATATCACAACATCACATCACTATGTACCCTATAAATATGTATAATTATGTCGATTAAAAAAATTTAAATGAAGCTTTTGACCTAATGGTGAAGAACATACAAATAAATGAACAATGAAACAACAGTGTAACAGGCATTATGGCAGGGCTGGGCAAGGAAGGACACCCAGCCCACTCTCCAAAGGTCCAAGAAGGCCTCCTGCAACCAGTGATATCTTAGCCGAGATATGAAGACAAAATAGGAGTGAGCCAGCCAAAGGGACAATCTAAAGATGCTGCTTGAGGAACTGAGGTGGTCCCAAACAGAAAGAAGTGTGAGGTACTCAGGTCAAACAGGAGACGCAGGCAGGGTCCAAACAGGAAAGCCTTCAAATGCCACAATAAGGACCCTGATCTTTACCCTAAGAACATGGTGGAACAAGGTTATGGAGGGGAAGATTATGATCACACTATTATGTAGGAATGACAATTTTAGTTGGAAAACAGCACAACCCTAAACCTATATGCTTCTCTTTTCAGACCTACTATACTTTCAAGAAATGTCTGGAAAACATCGTTACTTTCATCTGATAGTTTTCTAAGGAAAGCACTAATCAGAAATTAGATTCCAAACTGCAAGATGATTTGATAGGGGTACTGAAACGATAACTCAGTGGCTGCTGAGGCTTAGACAGAAGTTAGTGCTAAGAAGGATTTTACCTGCCACTTGAAAACCAGTTCTTTTGATAGTCTGTCACCAAAATTCTTGACCTCTTGATTCAAATATTTCAACAAGCTCTCTACCTGCTAAGAATAATTAGAGCATAAAAATAAACACCCTCTTTCTCATGGGTCACTTAGTAGCTAAGATGGAAGATACTTGGCTTGTCAGAGTCCCTCTTGCATGATCTGTAAAATGGGAATGATTCTGCTTCTATTTCACCCAGCTCTTACTGAGTAAGTCAACATGCATCAAGAGGCTGGCCTGGCACACCCAATGGCAGATACCATGGACCACAGCAGATGCTTAAAAGTTGACACTTACTATGTAATTCCACACAACTTTTACTTGCTATATCTGGGAAAACAGCATTTTAATGCACAGACACTTCTGGAAATGCATTCTGTGTTTTTGAAATAGATGCAGACGTGAGGTAGGGCTCTCCTTCCAGCTGCCAGCTCCCAGAAGCCCTAACAAATGGAATGCCTCAGCAAAGAATAGTATTTCGCAATGACTACTATTCCTATCACTATTTTTAATTCTGATTTTGCTTGGCAACATTTACTTGGCATGATCGGGGGTTTTGGCCAAGCAAATGAGCAGCAGCAGAGGTTCCACGAAATTAGGCACAGTCTATGAGAGCCTGGAGCTGGTAATAAAGACATTTTAGAGGATACTCGGCAGGAAAATGCCATCCCCTTTACACCGCAGATATTATTCTACTTCTGGAATATTCAGTGCCAACTAGAGGCTACTAACATGGTGGTGTGGGAGGGCGGGGTGAAGAGGACTCACTGAATGAGAAAATAAACTAACAGGTCCATGAAGGCCTTCAAGCAAAGCCCCAGCGCCGACAATGTGGGTCCATTCATTGAGTTTCAATAAAACTCTTAAGGAATAAAAATGTTAAGGGTCTGCAAACTTTTTTTGTGAAGAACCAGACGGAAAATATTTTAGTCTCTGTGAACCACAAGGTCCCTGTCTCAACTACTCAACTCTGCTGTTGTCACAAAAAAGCAGCCACAGATAATAGCTGAACGAATGGATAGGCTGTGTTCCAATGAAACATTATTTACAGAAACAGGCACAGACCCCCATGTTGCTGTGCTAGGAGATTGTCAAAACAACGCCCCTCATTTCTGCCAAAGCCTGCTGGACTGACTTCTTTCAAGGCTCCCTGCAGGCTTTCCTCTTCCTGGAATGTCCTTCTCCTCAGTCCCTCCAGGTCACCACTCTTCCTCTGCCCAGTTAAAGCCCCTTCCTCTTTCTTCAGCTAAACCAACACCTCTGTGAACACTCCTTAATCCTTCCTTCCCATGCCCAGTCAGGATTTTGTTAGGAATCCTGCCCTCCTCTGGGCTTCCCTGGCCTCCTGCTCACATCTCTCCTACTGCAGTGAGGAACTGCGTTATTCCTTTATGTCTGTCCATTTCCCTTCCTAGCACAAGAGAAATCTATGGGAAGGTTATGTCTTCCTGCTGGATCTTCAGATACTAAATGTCATCTGACTGAATAAACACAGGCATGTTCCCCGCTGCCCAACAGGCCTCACTCCTGGACTCAGGGAGAACTAGCCTGAGCAGAGACTCCCACCTGGCCAGGGCTTTTACTCTTCCTCAAACTTGCGGTTTGTCAGCTAATTCAACAGAGTCTCCTCTGCAACGCCATGTTCTTATACACAAATTTTCTCTCCATTATTTAGTTACACAGCGATGGGTCTTAACAGACAAGGGGCTTCCAGAGGCATTGGTTTAAGACTGTTCAAGGTTCTTTGGTAGAAGGAATCTGTGACTGGGAGAAAGCGGGAGTCCCAGCCTTCCCAGCATGGGGCAGAGTTGCTTCCAACCCTGACCAGGAATAACCTGACCAAGACTTTCCATGACACCACAGCTCATAAGGACTTTCAGGTCCTTTTCAGAGGATGGCTCCTCATTTTGTTTCTATCAAATGACCAAAATTCTATAAACATTTTTATTAGTTTGTGTCCATGGAGGACTTTCCTACCTGTGGAAATGCCTCTCATCTAGGTCTGGTTAAAAAACAAAACTTTGGGCCAAAAAAATCTTAATGTTACCGGTTTCCAGAGGAAACTGAGCTTACTATACAAAAGTTCTCTTCAAAAGCGGGAGGCAGGTACTGTGCTTATGGCCTGGTGATGGTACCCTCGGGGCCCCAAGCCTCAGCATCACATAATTTACTCATGTAATCCTGCATGACATGGACTCTTTATAATAAAAGTTGACATAAAATAAATAAAATAAAAAATGAGGGCATAAAAAGGAGAAAGATCTTGCCAAGATATGTAACTTGAATGCTCTGCCTGCTGTTTATCCCGAGGTTTCCGCATGCCAATTTTTTTAAATGCTGAAAGGGCAAGGGAAAATAAAAATTTTAAGTGTAAGCAATGAAGCTCAGCTCTGTTTGGGATTCATTTTTATCCGGTACCCTTACACCAGCCCAAGTTGCAACATCTTTCCCCCAAAACTTCACCTCTGTATGATTCTACGGCATTGGCAACCAGGTGTCTACACAGAAGGCAGATTATGCAGGTGTAAAAATTCTGTTGCTTTATCAGTCACTTATGCCCATACAATGTAGTGGGTGTTCAAATATGGGTTTAATCTAAGTGAACACACACTTTTCCTGCCATCAAAAATGCTTAAGATTCAGGAGGAACATATACATGGCAGCATGAGATGTCGCATACACACACACAGAGGGGGTGTTCCTGTGAAGCGTGGAGCCAGATTCTCTCCGACAGTCCCAACAGACATACACATGTGTAGTCCCAATAGACATATACATATCGAGAGAGATGTGTACAGAGAAAGATAATGGCATTTTAAATACACATTAAGAAGCAAGAGGGACAAAGAAATATGAAACCAGACAGATTTAAAATAAATAAATATATATATATATATAAATATGAAACCAGACAGATTTAAAATATGTATCTATATATACAGATATAAAATATATACATATATATATTCTTGCTGTCTGTGGCCTCTGCGCAAGGAAGGAAAAAGGGGAGAATCAGAGCAGGAGAAACTGGTGCGGCAGTCTCAAAGAAACAGTGAGAACAGAAATAGGGTAATATACGATAGGAAAAGAAATGGACAGAATGTAATAACTTGCCTTGATACATCACATACATTATCCCATTTTAGAAAAAAGGAAGATGGTTATCTCATCTAACAGTGTGAAAAGAAAAACCTTTAAAATCCTCAGCACTGACCTCCAAATTCAGCCCACTGTCACTGGGCATCTGCTGCCTGACACATGCTGAAATGTCAATACTGTACCCTTCTAAGACTCAGCCCTGCCTTTTAGGGTCTGGTATATGTGGGAACAAGGGAGAAAGCAGTGAACACAGACAACAGTGAACGAGGTACCCAGCAGCAAAGCCTCCTCTACCCACTGGTACTCCCAGGATACATTCCCAGCACACTGGAGACTCCATATTGTTTAACAATGAAAGGAACAAATGCAATGAAGAAACAGCCTGGTGGGAGTCTCTGCTCAGTCTACTTCTCCCTGAGCCCAGTTCCAAAGAACTGAAGAGGAAAGAAAGTGCCACAGATCAAATGGGGTGGGAGAGCCTCACCTGAAGTTACTGACTCAAAGAGTCCAAGTTCTGGACTGTACATGCTGCACAGCTGAGGAAAACAGCAGGAAACTGCAGCAGTGAGAGAAAAGTCATTCCTGATGCTAGGAGAAGGGACATGGCCTGGCCCCTATGTGAGTTACTAACAGTCACATCTTACTGGTATTCAAAAAAAGAGGCATTTACGGTTGTGTGAGAGCTAATTTTTTGTTTGAGACAAGAGTCTGGCTCTGTCACTAGACAGAGGCACAATCCGTGCAGTGGCACTATCTTGGCTTACCGCAACCTCGGCCTTCCAGGTTTAAGCGATTCTCCTGCATTAGCCTCCTGAGTAGCTGGGACTACAGGCGTGTGCCATCATGCCTGGTTAATTTTTGTATTTTTAGTAGAGATGGGGTTTCGCCATGTTGGCCAGGCTGGTCTCAAACTCCTGGCCTCAACTGACCCATCTGCCTCAGCCTCCCAAAGTGCTGGGATTATAGGAATGAGCCACCACATCTGGCCTGGATATAATCTTAATAAATCATTTGTTAACTGCCCCACTTCTTGCACAAATCAGATGCTAGGTGCACTGGGTGTCACACAAGGCTACTTTGATCTTCTAACTGCCCAGGATCAATATTTATACATACATAAAGATGTTATCATCCATTTTTTAAAAAGTATCATCAACTATCAACTATGCAGTAATGTAAAACATTCACTTACTACAAACTTATTTAAACTAATAACCACTCCTCACTGCTGAACAAAGGAGATCTGGAAATGAGGTTATAAAAAGAATCTCAGGGTTAATCCTAATTCTGCCAATGCTTAAAGATGGTACACCATGTGTAAGAATCTCAACTACCTGTTCCAGGGCAAGGATGATAAAGTGAGGAAGTAGAATGAAGGGGAGCGGATGGGGGGGGTGGGGGCAGAGAGAGAGAGAGATAGACAGAGAGAGACACGTGTTTACGTGCAAGCCTCACACGGAAGACAGTTCCTTCAGAGTGATGGCTGACCATACTAGGAAGAGAGCCTTTACCAAGAGTCACTTTTTCATACACTAATTATATATAGCAAAGGCGACAGGTGTTTGAGATGACACTTCTTTTTCAGAACCTGTAGAACACAGTATCATTAACTTTTTATCTAGATCTGGACAGGCATCTGATAGATTAAGGGCATCTAAATCCCTCACCATTGCCATTTTAAAGGGTAAAAAGAGGAAAGAAAAAAAAAATAGAAAAAGTAGGTTTATAAAAACTCTCAGAAACCTCAAAGAACATGCGTATCTGTTGACCCCAGGAAGTTACAGGAAACTGATTCAATCGCCTTACCCAATTGTTTTGCTGACTGCGAAGATAATCAACTTCACGAGCAAGGGCTCCATTCAGTGCAATGACACCTTAAACATATTTTCTCTCAAAAGATAAAGGTCTCCAGTGATTCTATTTTGTGTCAGACAAGGTAGCATTTCTCTTGGCACACCTGATATGAACGTGGGGCCATGCTGATTAGATGGCCCCTGCAAAGTGCGGCCAAATGAGCCTACCACTGGCCTGGCTGCTCAGCAATGGCTGGGAACCGACTCAATCTCCACAATGGACTTGCAGACTCAGCTCTTGCCAGCACCTCCATCAGCTGGCTTGGCTTCAGGAATGGATGACAATAAATCAGATTGAAATCAGCTATGGTGGAATACAGTCTCCCATTGAAAATGACCTCACCAGTCATTCTCAGCTTGGCAAATATTCATTTAGGAATGCTTTACTTTTGCACCATAGAAAAGTAATTTGATTTCTGTAACTGAGTCACGTACATGAATTCCAGGACCAGAGCCCCACAGCAATAGGAAGTTCCCTCCCTACCAAAGCAATTGGGAAGTCAAGATATGGGAGGCAGGCAAGATTCACTCATGGACCCCCAGAGATGTATGTATACTGGGTTTTTGAAAAGACCTGTATGTGTATCTTTTTTTTTTTTTTTTTTTTTTTTTTTTTTTGTTTTTTTAAATAATTTGTAAATGGAAAGAAAAATTGAAAAAATAATTTTTTGTAGTGCAAGCGCTTAATAAAC